>VWYI01015237.1:2042-35661 GCA_013399455.1 Anthoscopus minutus
GGTATTAAGTGCTTAAACCCTTAGATCCCTCTTGCAAGTGGCCTAAAAAAAAATTCCCCCCCCCCCAAATTATCAGCATTTACAGTGGAAACTTCCAAATTATGTTCACTAAATTCTCTTTATATATAACAATTTTTTCCTTACTTTTATATAGCATAACCAAATAATTCCTAGTAACTCATGAATGAATATGAATAAACAGTTTTTCTGTTTTCCTTATGCAGTGTGTTCTACAAAAAGCCTGCTAAAAGATAAAGCATTGAATACAAGGAAAAATCTTGATCTTCAAACATTAAACTCTTCTGATGTTTGTACTGTTTCTGAAATATGACAAGTAAAAGGCCCAAAATTAGCAATGGCAAGTTGGATATAGGCAAGGTAGTGTCCTCATGAGGCAAAGGGTTCTCTTTTCTACTTGGAGAATACTCAACTATACTCTGCTGTTTACCTCAAAAATTAGCTAAGTACATCAAGTCATAGAGGAGTGATAATCTGTGTGCCCCATTTTAATTAAATATTTACGCATTAATTCATTACGTAATTACTTAAGCAAAATTTACACAATTATACCAAAATGAAGAGATGATACACTGCACTACATTACAGAAAACTCACCTTTTCTACTCTTTCTTCAGAGCATATCAGTTGAATTTGTTCATGACATTGATTCTGGTAATATTTTTTTAGTGTATTTTCTTTTAGTTTCTTTTCTACCTTGAGGTATTCTTTTCTGATTTCCTCACGCTTTGCAAAAACATTTTTAAGTATTTCTTTGTATCTAAAACAAAAATATAATAATTAATTATTTACTGAAGACTTTTTATGACCATCTCCATTAGTAGGGGAATTTTCAATTCCAAATTAATAAAATAAATATAAAGAAATTGAAAGGAAATTAGTAAAGCCTATTATAGATAGGCACTAAATAAAATGTCAATACATCGGTGAGAATGTTATGTATTTGAACTGAAAATGGGATGTGAAATTTTGAAGGAGTCACTAAAAATAAATCTTGTCATAATTATGAAGACAACACTGGGATTTAAAAGACTTCAGTGAAGATGTCTTTCTCCAACTCCAAAAGATACTAAATACCTAGGTTCTCTACTACCTACATCAATTTACTTAACAGATCAGACTACTGTTGCCAGAGACAAACAAAGTGTTCAAAAACCTGCTAGCTATCCTCAAAAAAAAAAGGGAAAACCCACAAAGTTCATTGGATACTCGCTTTCCTTGTAGTAGCTGTACAATTGTCATCACTAATGGACAACAACAATCAGAACATTCATAGTGTTTTAACACATACTAAGCTATTGGGGTGGAAAAAAATCAAACTAGTGGTAGACAGTACTTGAGTTTTTCTGTAACCAGTTATCTGGTCTGCAACACAAGTCAGAATAACAAGAATAAGAAAACCTGGAAGCATTGCCATACTGCAATACAACTTTCACTGGTAGTACTTTTTCATTTCACTCCTGAACACTGAAAATGCTTCAGTATAGAATGGCCAAAATGATACTGTATATCTCAATAATAACCAACTTCATATACAAAGTATTTTATTACATCCTGTGTTGTTAGAGCTTTACATAAAAATAGAAGCACAGTTTAACATGCAAGTGTTCTAAAGACATGCGACATTTGAGGTTATACAGTTTCTAGCATTAAAAAACCCCCTTAAAATTAAAAACTAAATAGGCTAAGAAACCCCAGGTTCAACCCCAAAACAAGTTGAAGAGACATTCTTGTCATTTAATTGACTTCTTGCCAGTTTTCAGAAGTAGCAGTTCTATTTCACAGTCTAAAGCTTGAAAAACTCAGTCTTCTATTCTGTTTTATTAGTTGCCTTTTAAACAGAAACAGAATTAAGATAATTCTTCTCTACAGATTTAGAAATACAAGAGGTTTTCACTGTGTCTAGAGGATGCCATCATATCTAGGTAAAAATATGTACTAAAACACTCACAGAATTTATGAGTATTATTTCCATTAGGAACAATAATAGGTTAGTGGTTGGAGTCTATGATCTGAGGTCTTCTCTAATCTAAAAGATTCTGTAATAATAAAACAAGTCAGCTGCAGAGTATCAGAGTTCTTACCCTATGCTTTTTTCAATACAATTATATTATTGATTGCAAACTGCTTGGAGAATTTTTGTCCTCCACAGAAACACTGTTCCTCCCAGCTGCTTGGGAAACACAAACACTAGGAATCAAAGTGAATCCTCTCAGCTTCCATTCCAGTAAAAATCTGGGTATAATTCAGACAAGGGTGGAAATTCTGATTCTATGTACCCTCCTTATGAGGAGCCATTACTGGTAAACCAACCTTTTGTGTACTTATATTCACCAGTGTTCCAAATACAGCATGAAGTACAGAAGCCTTTGTGGATACAGTCTTTGAATAAGCCCATTTCTGTTCTTATGGAGCTACCTTCACCCTCTGGTCTTCACTTGAAAAATTACAAAGTCAGCCTTAGGCATATCCAGGGTAGGAACCCTCTATAGATAGGTTCTATACTATCTATCAGAAGTACCTGCTGGCTGTAGTTCTTGAACCCACTGTCTACCCTCAACAGGCTCAAGACTTGAAGGGTGGGCACACAACACATCACCATGCTTTAGCAGAAGGAGGAATGACTTAGGCTTGAAGAAGCAAATTGTGTACTCAGTGAGCCTCTTTCAAGTAACAGTGAGGCAAAAATCATGGGTAGTTGGACTAAAATACAATATAATGGATAAGACTCTCTTCCCTGTCCCAACTAAAAGGAAGAGAAGGCAGCACAATACCTTCAAAACCTGTAAACAAATGGGAGATATCAACTCATTACCCACCATCAGTATGAGGAACCTGGCAGGATATTCATGAGAAAGAAGAGAATGAGACATCCACATAATTTCTGATATCCAGAGGGACTGGGATAGGTTTACATGTGGCCCTTTGGATTTTCCATAAAAATGAAATGCAAACAAGCATTCTCTGACCAGCAAATCTTGGCATAGAATATGTCCAGCATTTTGAAAAGATATTTTAGAGACCTTGCCCTTGACTGCCTCCTCCTACACATAAAGAATGAAATAAAGGGCAAATCACAGGAAATTAAATCAATCTTAAAGACATACAGTGCAAAAATATGCAGGAAAACTGTCAGAACTACCAACATGACTTAGAAGCCCACACTTTTTTTGAAAATTAAATTTAAATAACCTGAATGAAAGGGTTTATTGAAATGTCTGGAATGCCACTAAAATAAAGCACAGTTAGAGAACAACTTGCTTTGAATGGTGTAGTGAAAGGTTTCCAGGTTCAAAAATAACACATTCAAAGGGCCAAAAAAAAAAAAAAAGGTTAGCTGAATCTGCTTAGGTGAGTAATTGTCAGAAATATGGGATGAAATATGCAGAGCCATATCCAGAAAGTCTTTTGCTCCAAAGCCTACCCTCATCATGGAATACAATGGCTTCCACAACAAAGTGATACTTCACATTTTAGTTTGTTACATTTTGTGTTCTCTCATGAGACTATCACAAGAGGAAAAGATAGACAGGAACACTAGAAGAAAAAGAGGCCAAGAAATATTAAAGCAATAGAAAATAAGGAATCTACAAACATAAAGTGAACTCTTTGTAGAAAAACTTCCAAGTTTTGTCTCTCTCAAATCTTGCAGGAAAGATTCTACTTGAATTAGTGCCTGCCAACAATCGCAAGAGCTGCTGTCATTTATGCAAACTACATTCTGCCCACCCACAAACACAACCTGTTAAGAAGCTTTGCTGGAAGCCAGCATTCATATGCTCCTTCCTGTCACATGTCATTTCTTACGTCCCCCCCTTTCTTTTTAAAACCACCACCAAGTTGTTCTAGAAAGAAACAACATGTTAGGCAAAGCCATACCTAGAACTAAGTAAAGCAATGTTAAAATGAGGAAACCAATACTGAAAAGTATATAAACCCTGAAAAAAGGTTTGTTTTACAAATGCTTTTACAAATTAGACAAACTGCAGCTTGGCAGCCAGCTCATGATGTGATTCATTTACCTTTCTATTTCCACTTGCTGATTGTTTGAAAGTTCTGCAGTATTATGGTTTTCAGGAATGCTTGCTTGCTTTTCTTCATATTCTCTCAGTTTCTTCTTCAACATTTGGATCTAAACAAAAAACCACCTTTTAGTTGAAATATGTTTTTTGGCTTTTTTTCCACCCTCAGATTATCATTCTGTGCTGATATTGAACAGCTTTACAAATGGCAGCAGGTGATATTCCTCTGAGAAGAAAAGAATTTTTTACTTGAAATTAAATTGAACCACATAACTTAATATATTCAATTCCACAAACTATTTTTTATATTCAAAATTAACAGTTAACCTTTCAACCTCTTAGATTTTTTACATACCTCTTTCTTTTGTTCATTGCAAATTTTAGCATACTGGCTTATGTGACTGTCCAAACTAACAACGTTGCTCTTCAACTGTAAAGAAACAATTTGGGATTTAAAGGCAGCTTCTTCATATTTTCATGCATAATAAACACACTGTGTATATGTACTACATAGTTAGAGATCCAGTATATTATGAAGGAAGAGATAAATAAAATCCTGACTTGCACAATGACTACATGACTGTCAGCTTTTTCTGTCATCAGTTGCACACCCATGGCCAGGACATTTCCCTCCACAAACCAAGAATAACTACGTTTAATTATTATTAATAAATATTAATATTAACAATAATATTAAATATCAATGCAAGCACATTTTGCATTTATTCAGATTAGTTTTACTATTTAAGTGTCTATCTTGTGTATTTATTATAAAAGCTACCTTTAAGTAGACAACAAATGGAAAATACAGTGAACCCTGTATTACATAAAAAGAATTAGGAGCTGCAATAGAAAAGATTATGAAAAAAGAAAATTAAACAATAGAGAGCAGAAACAGAACATTCCAGCTTTTCATTTCTCAAGACAGTCTCACTTAGCTTCTTGACCACCTGTATAAATGTGGACTNGCTCTTGTTCAACTGTTCAGAAATTTCTTTAATATAACTTCACAGTTATCTGAGAAAGTAATAGCAAGATACTAAAAAAGGATGTGAATTCTAACAGCTGAGGATTATTTCTAAATTTCATGCTTAAAAAAACTGTTTCAGACTGGCAGCATAATCTCATTAATGAAGCTATTTTGCTTTTAGGCCAGATCTAGGATCTACTACATACCTACTACACCTATCAGTCAGATAAGGAAGTGTTGACTGCAAAGAAAGAAGATGTAACAGAACAAAATTTTCAGACAAAAATGCAGGAAAATATAATATTCCAAAAGAAATTATTTTTCTTTTAATGCTACATTAATTACATTGACAAGAGATCAATAAATACCAATATACTCACAGAAGACTTGATATCCTTTGCTCTGTTTGCATACTTAAGAGTATTATAGGTATCATCATAAAACAAAGAAGATGGGCTGATAGCAGCTATCATTATTGTTCGGCAATTTCCTCCAAGAGAATCTTTCAACAAACGAGTGAGTTTGCTGTTTCTATAAGGAATGTGTCTCCTGCTCTAAAAAGTGACATACATTTATATGGTTTAGTTAACTGTACCTTAAATAAAAGTCTACTTAGAATTTCAACAGAAACACAAAACATGACTAACAGTCATGAAACTTTTTTTGACATGAGTAATTTTTCTTTGTAGTATCTAAATTTTAAACACTTTAAGTCTCTTAGAACTGTTCAACACCTTTACAACACATGTATTAGCTAGGTTACTTTCTGATGTCTGCATATATCATTTGTATTGTTGTGATAGGGCAACAAACAGAAAAAGTAAAGTATATAAAACTACTTTCATTTTACAAAATCATCCAGATTGGGAAGGGCCTCTAAAATCCCTCTAGCTCAATCCCTCTGCTCAAAGCATGGTCATCTAGAGTAAGATGGCAAGGACTATAGCCAGTAGGGTTTTGATTACCTCCAAGAATGAAGATTTCACAACTTTCCAGGGAACATATACTCTGCTTTGTGAAGCTACAGAATTTTCATTTTATGATACTAATTTTGGTCACTAGCAACCCAATCCCACATCAAATAAATCAACGTGATTCTTTCATATGTCTGTGATACAGACTGTAAACTCCACCTTCCCTTGCAACAAGATGGTAATGAGGATATGCAGCATCAGGAAGGGAAATTAAATCTGATTTTCTCCTAGCATATTTGAAGGAGAAATTTGGTAGTTGAGCAGAAGGACAAAAAGAGTGTAATGGCAGACAATTGTTTTGTCATTGTCTTACACAATTGTACTTATTCCTTGCCTTGAACTGGTAAGCCAGATCAGGAGACTGACTCACTGCTTTGAGCAGGGATGTGTGTGTGTATGGATGTATGCGAGATCCCAAAAGAAAATCTTAGAGGTGCTGTTTTATGCTATAAAAGCTGCTTCTCCCTAAGATTAAAGGTTAATTGTAAGCTATTTCATGTACTCATACAAGCTTCTCAATATATGCTTGATTTTGAAGAAGGTAGATAAGAAAAGCAAGTACCATTAATCTTTAACACTATCCTTAGGCAGCTGCACATCATTTTTGAGAATTCTCTCTCATTGGGACTTCTCTTTCAGCTATCACAGATATGATGGTGGAAACCCTTAAGACAATCTTATATGAGAATGATGTGAGTAGCATCAACAATGTAAACCACAGTATTCAATCAGCTTAACACTTTCTAAAATGTTTTCAGAACCCTAGGAGGTAAAGACTGCATGGGAAAGCAGTACATACCTTTGGATCTGCCAATGCATTAATGACATTTCCAAGAGCAAGGAGGGACCGGTTAATATTTGTTCCTTCTACAAAACGAGCCCCCTTGGCACTTGTGGCATTGGCACGTTCAGATCCTGCCAGGTCAATGAGAGACATTTTGGCAATTCGAATATTTTGATTAATACTAGCTGTTTTATCTTGCTGCCGTAGGTAAATCTACAATTAAAAAAAAAAGAAGAAATAATTAAAAAGTAACCGCTAACCAATCTAAGCAGTAAATTAATTTCATAGTGTAAAACTGCTTTAACTCTCATAATCCAAGTTAAACCTTTTAGCACATCTAATGTCAACAGGCAGTTTGGTCTACTGGAAAATAGAGAATTCATTTCTGACACTTTTTAAAGTCCCTTATTTCGTGTATTAGTAAGGGAAGAAGCAGAGTATAGTTGCAATGAGTTTGACTGAGGTGGAGCTAATCTTCTGCTCAGCAGCCCAGATATACTGGGACCCAGGCAGTGCTGGTAACACACACTGGTGATTAGCTTTTGCTGAAGTTGTATGCTGTCAAGGCAGTGGGCAAGAGGTTGCAAAAGCAAATGGCTGACCCCAACTGACTGAAAGTTGCTCTGAGTGAATGTTGTGTGAGGAATGGGTGGGCATTGGTCTGATGGTGGCAAGTAATTGCCTCCCCTGCCACTTTCCCTTAAGTGAACCACAAAGCACCTCCTTCTCTTGCTTCTGATACTCTCTCCCATCCTGGTGCAGAGGATTAAGCAACCAGCTGGCCCAGGCTCACAAAGCAGCAGAGACAAGTGAGTTTTTTTACAGGAAAAATGAATTTTGCAGCTCTTGATTCCACTGCACTAAAAAATGCATATTGCATTCCTGAACCTGAAATTGAAAGAGGTGTTCCTTTTTCAAGTGCACATTTAGGAGTACACCATAAAGAGATGTATAGGGATAAACCAGGAAAAGGCTGACCTTTCAGTGATTTAGATTAAATTGTATCTTCCATTAATACTCATTTACTACTGTGAAAATACACTCCAGGATCTTTTCAAATGTGATGCCTCCTGAAGACACTTGTTCCCCCTCATCCCATCTTTCCTGAAATTTTCACAGTACAAAGATGTACAAAAAACTAAATGCTTCTGCTTCCTTCTGCTGGTGAAGGTATTTCTTCAGGTAAATAAGTAGGCAAAGCATGAATATAAGGTAAGAACTGAAGTTATCCTTAGATGGCTTTATACCTTTTCAGAAACTTCTTTTGTGTTGAGTTCCTTGATATTTGTTAATATGGTTAACAGTAACTGACACATTCATGAATACCCTTCTGGACAGTGAATTAGGAAAGTGCTATCATATAAGGTGACTGACTAGTAAAGATAGTATCTCCTTCTGTAGCTTTAAGCTTTGTGCATGAGAAAAAGTCTTCATAGTACCTTGTAAGAGAAAACAGGTCCACAAGTACTGAATGAATAAAATTCTTATAAGTCGACAGGAAATGTAAATCCATTTCAAATAGATGAGTTTTTATATCAAACAACACAACTAAGTTCAGTTGTACTGTTTCCAGTATAATAGACATATAAAAAACCTCAGGCTGGGAACTCACTACCAGGACAACACAGTAACTATCATTAATGAAGTAGGGGAAAGGTAGATTGACAGCCAAACTAAGTTGTATGACTCAAGCTTTTGTAAAAATTCTAAAGATACAGGAAATGCCTCAAAGCAGAACTCTCAATAGAACACTATGGCAATTCAGATTTTCCTCTCAGATGAAGTAATTGCATGACCCAGATAGATATTTCAAACCTAAGACATATGGTACAGTAAGGCAAAACTTGCATCTCTAAAATCAGCTCAGAATGTCCTGGGCCAAGACTTACCAATTTGAGTCAGTTTCAGAAAATATCCTGCTCCCATAAAGTTAACAAGAAAAGCCAAAAATAACAGATCTCTACAAAAAAGAAACGCTTAAAATAATAGAAACATTAAAAATAAAGAGCAATCATGACAGCTCTGGGGATTTCTCATCACTTACATCTCTGGAAACAAAGACAAAATTCTGTTATGCAGAATGTCACAGATTTGTGGAAATATATAAGAAACTGAAGTGATTTATTTAACTGCTTGCCACTTTTAGAAATGTACTGAGAAAAAACATGCTAGATAATAAAATCCAGAGCTTCTTCCTAAGTAAAGATGAGGGAGACAAGACATCCCAGCCCAGCAAGTAAACAAACAGAAATCAGCAGTTCACTCTGATCTGGCACCGTACTTTGAGCCTTTCCAAAGGCAGCACACATACACAACAATGTAGCTCTCAATCCAAACAACTTCAAAAGAAGTCTTTGTGCAATCATGTACAATGCACAACAAGGGAAGACCTCAGGGGAAATTAAAAACAGGAAGGGCAATTTCAAACATAAGTTTAAGGTACATAAGAAAACAGAAGCTTTTAGAGTGGCAATAACTTATTTTCTGTTTCATATTCAGAAGCTTTTTTTTTTTAATTTGCTATAGTTATTTAGCATTGTCCAAGTCTGCAGGTATTGTTAAGAACTTCCTGACAGTTAAGTACTATAATGCAAGGACCAGAATCAAATGTATTTTAATATTTTTTCAACCCAGAGTGGAACAAAGAAATAATTCAAGATACTGCTTTGCAGTATGTAACAGCAAACAAACAAACAAAAAGACATTTGGACTAGTTTTTAAGTATCACAGGTTGTATTTAAAAAGAGAAGTCGGAAGAATAAGACAATGTAACCAACACCAAAAATCTTTGGAGAAGTCTTAAGTTTTAGCATATTTGTACAACTTGTTCAAAATTCATTTCTGAAAACTGAGAATTATCATTTCAATTTTCTAAAACTTGATCCATACCAGGATACTAGTAAATCGCTTTATTGTAAAAATTAAAATTAACCAAGTAAGCAAATAAGAAAGTACTAAAGATTCTTAGTTTATAGTCAGACATAGCTGCATTCTGCAAATTATATTTCCCAGAGATATGCTAAGCAACAGCATGAAACCATCAATAACATTTAGCTTGTAAGATTACAATATGGAAGTATATTAAAGCTGTAAATAATCATTTTAAAAAAAAGTTATTTCTTCTAAGGAATATAAGTTAAGAAGGTGTAAGTACGTATTTTATAGATAATAACTTCAAACAATTGGAATTAAAGATCTTTTCACGGAATTCATTTTTTCAAACATAAACACTAAGAACCACTAACATACTTCCAAGGAATAAGGAGTCAACAAGAAGAATAAACTGAAAAACTTCAATCCCGTCTACCCTAAACTAAGGATCAACACAGTTTAAAAGTAAAAGCTCCCTTTATGTCCAACTTTAAACAAAAACTGCAACTCACAGCCATGACCACCATTTATTGGCTATATCATCTTACCTGAAAGACAGCATGGGACCGGGAAGAGGAGGCATTCACATCTGTGGGATGCTGAGTTCTGTTTTTATTTCCATAATCCAACATCTGAAGGATTTCCTCTGCTGATTTAGGCTTTAAGAGTAGAGCATAAGACAAATACAGATTCCTTTTATTTTCTATCAATTATAGGAATACACTGATTCTAAAATACATTTACATTAACATTCACCTTCAAAAAAAACACCCCTTAAAATTTTAGCTGCCTAGAAGTAAGAGAAATTTCCTGTTTTGAAATTGAGGCACTTCAAACAAATATTCTCAGCTAAAAAGCAGTAGTAAAGTATGAAAAGCAAGTACTTAAGTGCAGCAACTTAAAACAGAAAATATTCTTAGTAAAGAATTTAAACAAATCTGAAAGATTCTCCATAGTTAGAATTAGCCTCTTTGAAGAATGTCTGGACATAAATTAGTATATCACTATTTAATACAACAGTACAAGAAAAGTTTCTTCCTCACAAGACTCAAGGTTTAGGAAGGATGTTCACAGAGCTAGCCAAACTTAGAATATTGTTTCCTGTTATATCATGGAACATACACAAGAAAGCTGCAAGAAAATAGGTCCACAGGAATGGATTTTCAGATTGGACAACTAAGTTCTATCACTGGCCTTACCAAAGAATCAGTGTGCTGGCCTAGAAAAGTAATTTAATATGGAACTTTGCAAACATGGTTATTTACAAACAAAAACAACCTTTAGACTTCACAGCAGTGTAGATCACTCCAAGATGGTAATGAAGGCAGTGCCATGGTATTTTAGCCAAAAAAGAAACGTTCCAAAATCTGCTGGACCAGCATCAAGCCAATGGTACCCTTTTGATAACAAGGACTGAACATGTCTATATTTGCATTCAATGCTAGTCTTAGCAGATTTTTTCCATGTGCTTTTAACTAATTAATCAGATTTGCAAGTTACTGGTGCTTATGGCCAGAAAAAGCCCACTAGGAAATTACCAAATTCCATACAACTCTCAGAACAATGGAAATGTTTCTCAAATATCCAAAGCATCTTTTAAGTTTCTATAGATATTTACATACCTGATGCAATGTCAGACCTTGAACTATCACCCCTTGCTGGCCATCCTCACGAACAGCCAGAGGTCCAGATTTGACCAGCAGATCACGTATCTGTTCATTGTAAACCTTTGAAAGGGAATTTAAAACATTTTAGGAAAAATATCCTCTCACAGCTGACAGAATTAAATAAACAGAAATAGCCAATCTTTTTTAATACTCCTTTAAGACAAAGCAGTGAATTTATGCTACAATTTTCCTACATTTTTCCTATATTGAGCTTAAATTATTAAATTCACATGATTTCTTTTTAGATATTAGAAGTAATTCTTTCTAGTAAACAATCTTCATTCTTTATTGAAAACAATTTACCTTTTTTTACAAAAACCAGTTTTGCAAGAAGCATGAATCCAAAGCATTTATTTTCCTCCACTGTACATCACTACCCATACTTTAAGCGATCCCTCTTACTTCAAACCTACTTCTGTTAAAATTTTAAAATGTCTTATTTCTTGGTCTGTGAAAGCATATGGCAATGCAAACTTTCCCCATCTCTTTCTATCACTCCCAAACACCAACTAGAGTCCATTAAGACTCTGAGGGAGCTAAAAAAATAACCATTTTACTAGTGCCACTCAGCAGCAGTGCCAAAACATTTACTTGTAAAAACACATCATTTTGTAGTGCTTTTTCCACAGTGCTTATAGGATGCTACTGTGAAGTCCTAAAATATTACCCTGAAATGATATTTTCTTGTACACCTCAACAGATGTTCAGAGGCACATAACTGATCAGCAAGACACAAATCATGAACATTCAGTAAACATATTAGAAATAGTTGTTGTTTTTAGCAGGATTCTGTAAAACACTGACAGGATCCTAGGAACACCAAGTTTGCAGAGCACAACACAGCTCCACTCCTGTAAGGGCACATTTTGTCAAGCCCCCAGAAAGGGCTGGAGGAAAGCAAAACCAGCTTGTCTTTATTTATAAAATATGACTTATTAAAAGCAACCTACCAAATGCAGGAACTCACCTCTAAATAAGAGACAGCAACATCACATGTTTTCTCTTCTTTTATTTGATCCATGCGTTTATAAAGTGTCATCATAGTTAAATACATGACTCCAGGATCTTCAGGAGAACCTAACATTGTATGAGTCTTTCCAGCTCCTGTTGCACCATATGCAAGCACTGAATTTTCCCCCAAAAAAACAACAAAGCAAAAATACGTATTTTATCTGTAAGCTAATCAGAAACACTGAAGCCAAATGAACATTCACAGACCTCTGCCATTCTGCACAACTGTATCATAAATGGATCAAGTTTCTTACTTAGGCTTTACCTTTCACATCTGTAATTAAAGATGCTTCAAAATAACATTTTTGAATTTTCAGTTCAAAATTCATTCATTGATACATTAATATTATTTACTTACTCTCATAACCCTAAGCCATCAACTTATTGCTGATAGGCATTTCATTTCTTCACCACATTCCAGTAGCCAGTTAAAAAACCCCAAGATCTTAAAGAGTTCATAAAGCAGGTTACCACACACTCAGACACAACTGCCTCTGCCTAAATAACTCTAGAGAACTCCCATTAGCACATATACTCTAATTAAAATTCCCAAGTCTATTGTAACCTTAACACATTTTTTAAAATAGAATTATCCTAACTTGCATATGCTAAAAAGTCAGCTTTTCACATCCGTTAATTAAACCACAATGTTTTATTTCTATCTCAGGCTTTTTTAATGCCTCTGCAGCCATTGGACAGAATGGTAGAAAATCTGAGAAAGTTTTTTAATTAAAGAAGATAAACAGCAAAGTTACCTGTACAGTTATATCCATTTAGGAAGCCATCAATTAGATTTTTGGTAGTATGCTCAAAAACTTCCAACTGGGATGAACTGTCATCAAAAATGGCATCAAACATAAATTTAAGATCTTTCCTTTGTCTTTTGTTAATATCCCTAAGGGCTGTTCTCTTCCTGTTAAAGAAACCAACTTCTTCCTCCTTGGGATCAAAGACCAATACATTCTGGTCAATAACACGGACAACCCTGCTAAAGCTGCCGTGTTTTTCCTTTTGAGTCTCTGGACGGACACGGACTACTACTTTCACATGACTACAGACGTCTTCTTCCTTAGCAGGAGTCATCCCTTCCGCTCCCCAGCTTCACTTCCAACACTCTTCCGGATCCAACAGCTGAATCTTTTCTGCAATCGACAATATAGGTTTTATTTGCAATGTAATGCCTTTCACGCTTTCAAACAGTTCACACATTTGACCAGGCACCCAGGCTGGATCTACCCATCACTTGTTAATGGGCTGCCCCAATGGCAGTGAGATTTTGGGAAACACTGTAACTGGCCTCAAAAGTATGACTTACTCCAGCACAGCTTTCAGAAAGCCAACCAGCACTTCCCCAGTAAATTCTTCAGTTTCATCCAGAATTTAAGCTACTAAATGGCCTACAGGCTTTCCTTTCCTCCACCAAGCATTCAGATGAGATACCACATTTGTGTAGATTAAAGTAGGTTTTTCTGCTCTTCAGCACAAAGAGGAGCTGCCTGTGTTGCTCTCCCTGGACTGAAAATCACGTTGCACGTAGATTTAAAGAGAGTTTAAGCGGGATTTACGTTAGCGTGCCTTTCATGGGAGGCTGTAACCGACAACAAACCAGAATTTCCTTTAAATAGCCCATTTTGTTAACAGCGGGCTACTCATTCACCGTAAAAAGCGGACATTAACCTACACGGTAAAGGCAATCAGTGAAGCTTTTGCCGCTCCAGCGCCAGCTCGCTCTCTCTCAGCCGAGCGGCATCCCAGACCCGCTCGGCTCTCTCGGCCCCCTCCTTACCCCACTTCAGACAGCTCTTCCTCGGGCACACCTCCAGGCTCGGCCCTACGGCCTGACAATTCCCTCCAGTGCCCGCCGCACAGACGCCTGCTCCGGCACTCATCCTTCGGGCTGAGCCTCCCCGGTCCCGGTCCCGGTCTCGCCCCCGCTCCGTGGCCCGGGCCGTGCCCAGGCTCGCCCCCGGGCCGTGCCCATCCCCAAGCTCGCTCCCGGCACTCACCCGCGGCCGCGCCAACCGCCATCCACCGGCCCCCGGATTCAAACACAGCCCGCCCGCCCTCCTCGCCTCCTTATTGGCTGTCCCCCGTGACGTCACCAGAGCGCCGGCGCCAGCGGTAAGTGCGCGCGGCCGCGGGGCGCGGGCGGCCGGGAGGGACTGAGGAAGGGGAGCACGGGGAGCATTCCCGGCATTGGGAGCATTCCCGGCATTGGGAGCATTCCCGACACTGGGAGCATTCCCGGGGCTGACGGGCGAGTGCGCTGCCGGCTTCTGCCTCCGCATGTCCCGCCGGCCCGGCTTGGGCTGGGGCAGCCTCAGCCTCTTCCTCCTGCATCCCGGCGCGGGGCCTAGCGCGGGCCGCGGTGCCGGCTGCTGACGCTTCTGCAGTCGTTTCTGATAAAAATCGTTGAGCAGTGGAACTGTTGTCTTCGCTGTCTTCTGCTTTAGTACAAGTCCCGATCCTGAGGCGGCAGCCTGCAGTTGTGCCCGAGTGCCTCCTAAGACGTGCGCTGTTATCAAATACACTTTCTGCCTCTTCTCGTTAAAAGATCTCAGCTGTGTAGAACGAGGGTGGTTGTAAGCAAGGTGTGACCCTCGTGTTAATCTCGCACCAGTGTAGGTCAGTGTGAGTAGGGTGATGGTACACGCTGTTGGTGGTTTAACCCTGGCCAGCCAAGCCTCACTCCCTCACCAGTGGGATTGAGGAGAGAAGGGGAAGGATAGAAAGGTAGAAAACTCGGGTGCTGAGATAAAGAGAATTTAATAGGTAAGTCAGAAGCTAAGCGGACAAGCAAAGGAAAATGAAGAATTAACTCGCTACTTCCCGTGGGCAAGCAGGAGTTCAGCCATCTCCAAGGAGAGCAGGGCCCTATCACGGGTAATGGTTACTTGGAAGATAAATGCCATCACTCCAAACATCCTCTTCCCCTCTATATGGAGCATGATGGCTTTGGTCTGGAATATCTCTTGTGGGTCACCTGCCCCAGCTGTGTCTCCCTGCTGTGTTCAGCAGAAATCCAAAACACAGCCCCGTACTGGCCACTGTGAACAATTTCACCCCAGACAAAACCAGCACAGCATATCATGGTAATATATATGTTTACTGTAGGCACACTGTGTTTTGTTGCAAAACGTCCCATCTGTGTGTCTCTTCAAAGTTAGAGTGATAAGCACTTTTAAATTTAAGATAGGAGAATTACTGCCCAGCTGAAGCTTGAATTATCAGGAGAGTAACTTTCTCAGCATATTCTTATGCAGGTAATATATTAGTAGCCTCTGGCAAGGTAAATTCAAGGAAAACATGTATTAAAATCTGATAGCGAGAAGAATCTGCTTATTGCTTGAACATGATTGATTTGTAGATAATCTTGAAAAGCCTGAAAACTGATGATATATCTATAAAGCTGCCCAACATGGAGTGTGTATAGCTTTGCCTGTAGCATTTCTACTTTGTTATTTAAACAGATACACTATTTGCAAATATTTGAAAGTAATTCCCAACATCTACTGCTCTTCTAGGTCGATAAACTCCAAAATGTTATCTCAAAATCTGTGCCAAATTTGCAAATGTTTGTTTCAGCATAAGTTGAAACTGAATTCAGTAAATGTGGCTGATTTGGCCAGAAGGATTCATCCTTCATCAAAAAAGCTTTCTGATTCTGAGTCAAAGGAACAAACTGTCCAGAAATGTGAAACTGAAGAGTTGCCTCAAAGGACAGAAAACAGTAATTTTGGAAGACCTCACATACCGGTGATGCTGGAGGAGGTTGTTAATTGTTTATCCCCTCAGCCAGGTCAGGTGAGTAAAAAGATTAATTAACATTTGTGATCCATTATCAGTCTGGCAGAAAAATTTGTGGAGTGTAAGGGTAATTTTTGTTTAGAGGAACAAAGAGATGCTTTTAAACAATCAGTTATACCTTTTACAAGTTTTAAATTGTTTTGAAGTTCAAATTAAGACTGTGTATTCAAACTAATAAAATTCTGGTGTCTGTGTGCCCGAATCCCCAGTAGGTGGTATTTATTAAAACTGTTATATTTGACTATTCTCTTGCTTTTGTGCTTGTCTTTCTGAATTGCACTTGTGTATTCTTAAGGTTATGTTAAATCACTCATAGTAGTGGGGAGCTCTCATGTGTGGTTATCTCATCAGTTTTTCAAGAGCTCTCTCTTCCTTTTGTATGAGAGGTAGTAAGTATGGAGGTTTTAAAAGCTGTTTAGCATCATTAGCATGGAACTAGTTCAAGCCTACTTGTTTGGGTATGGTACTGTGAGTAGTTTCCATTTGGTTTGGGGTAGTTCAGGTCTCTGCACTGCTGTATTGATTTATCTACATTGCATGTACAGTCCAAGTATATGGTTACACAGTTACACACAGTAAAATGGTTTTTGTCTGGGTGGTCTTAGTATTAATTGGAAAGGATTTTTTAAAATAATGTAAATCCTTAAAAAATGTTCACATTTCAGATACTTTCATCTTTGAGTTTAGTGCTTATGCTAGCTTCATAGAATCTTACTAATTTAGGCTTATCAGTGTGTAGTTTTACTACAAAGGCTGAAACAATAGGTAAAGAAGTAGAAAGGTCAAAGTGTGTGTATGTTTTTATTTTTATTTGAAAACAGTGTGATCCAACACTGGCAAAGTGATATAGCAAGTATCAGGTGGATTCAGTGATCAAAAATTTGAAGTAAAATCTTGTGTTGCCTTGTGTTATCATTTTAAGTATTTAAGAGTGGAAATGCAAATAGTGTTGATATATACTAGCATACACATTCCCCTTGCATGTGTTCTACTGTTGAAGATATCTAAATTAGAGAAATACATAAGGACCTTTGAATTCAGATTTTATTCTGATGTCAGAACTATGATGACATTTTCACACTTTAAATGAACATGTAAACTGTGATACAATATGTAAAATATTTTTTCCAGTTGTTTAAGTTTTTACTTAGATAAGAACCTGATAGAGTCAGCATTCATTAAACTCTCTTTGTTGATGTAGAAAACCTTACTTGGCAGCAGAACTTGTAAAAGAAAATATTCAAAGTTATGAACTATGGAGAGTTACTATTACTGCTGCTGAAGACTTTTTCTAATTTAAATATTTATTCATATAAAATAGCTTATTTGGGTGGGATTTTTTCAGGTGTGTGTATACATAGTTTTTAAAATTCCTAAGCTAGTAGTGAACCACTAATGACTGTTATAAGAGAGCTCAAGTGTGTTTATCTCAAACAGAAGCATTTATAATACTGCTAACCTGTTCAGCATGACTGAAACTGGAAACTGTTCAGCACTTCCATTTTTCTTTTTCTGTATGTATTTGCAGCATTTTCTGAAGCCTTGAAAAATAAGTAGCATGCAAAAGGATGCACTGTGTCAACTGAGTTTGGCTAGTGGAAATGAAATTTTGAACGCAGGTTGAGACAGTTTCTCACTAACCTGAGTGGTGGTAATCAGTTTGTATTAACATGGATGTCAACTGGGAATGTGATATAAATTTATGTGTTTAAGATTATAGTCATGACAGGAAGTCTATAAACACTTTATTTGGTGGGCAGGAAAGGCAGCGCTCTGATCTTGAATTTAATTTCTCTGCTTTATTCTCTCCTATGCACATAAAGATTTCCTTTACTTGGCTTTAATAAAGTTATATTCTTTGCAATAAAATAGCTGATTTGGGCCTCTGTTTCTTCTTGTGTCCTAAGACATGGAGTTACCAATATAAAGAAAATCTAATTAGAAAGATGATGTTCTCCCTATAGTTGTGGTCACTTGAATGGGATTTTCATTTTACTTATAGAGGTTCTTATGAAAATAAATGTTACTTAAGAGTGAGTCACTGCTGAGATAAAGATGTTAGTGCCCTCCCACTGAATATTCTTGTTGCTGTCTCCTTTGGGGAATCTATTTTTCAGGAGTTTGAGCAATACCACTTCCATTTATCTTTGAATCTCTTTTATTGCCTTGTTTTGCAAGGTCCCTGTAGTAGTCCTGTCTTTGAAGCAAAGACTACAAATTAGTTTTTACCAATCCACCTCACTTCTCAATGAAAAATCTGTTGAAGTAAGTCCACGCATAAATAATTTTCTCTTTAAGTTTACTGTACAGATTACACTCCCATTTTAATCTTCTCAGTCCAGGAGTGTTGTTTTCAAATACCTGACCAATGCTTTCACAGTTGTCTGGAAAATTCTCTGTTCTCTTAAAAAACCAAACATATTTTGAATCAATGTTTGGACATCCAGAAGCATGTTTCTCCAGTTTTCAGCCTCATTTTTCCTATTTTTTTCCTTTGCAATAATCTTGTCTTTTAACTAGAGATGTCTTTTAACTTTGCAATAATCTTGTCTTTTAACTAACTTGCAATAATCTTTTAGCTAACTAAATCTTTTAACTAACTTTGCAATAATCTTGTCTTTTAACTAACTTGCAATAATCTTTTAGCTAACTAAATCTTTTAACTAACTTTGCAATAATCTTGTCTTTTAACTAACTTGCAATAATCTTTTAGCTAACTAAATCTTTTAACTAACTTTGCAATAATCTTGTCTTTTAACTAACTTGCAATAATGTCTTTTAACTAGAGATGTGGGTCTTTTCCACATACTATGGCTATAATGTTAAGAAAATAATTTCAATAGCAGTGATTTCTAGTATGAATGCCAGAGGATGAAATTTTAACTCTGAAGTTGTAACTGCTGTTATGAGAATCTTAAATATTTTTGAGTTGTGAAGCTCTAGGAAATTATAGTGCTCCAGCACCAACAAATACTTCTATATGTAATATTTAAACACCACCTAGAAGAAAATTAAATATTATGCCCTACTCAGATTATATGGAGAAGCCTGTGATCTGATGACTTATATGGTTTTATATGCATATAAATCTATATATTGATTATATATACTATATAATATATTTATATGCATATAAATCAATCTATAGTTGAGTAAGAAGAGACCATAATGGAGATACTAGAAGCTCTGCTAGTATCATTTGGTTTATGATAGTTCTAGAAGCTTTTTTTTTTTAGTATCAGTAAATTAAATGGGAGGTGGTCAAACTTGAGGTGAGAAATAATAAATGAGACCTTTCAATTTTCTCCAGTGTTTAAGTGGTTCATCAGAAGCAGTTAATAGTAGATGATTTTTTAACTAATTATGTTAATTTGATAGAAAAAAAGAAGGCAGTTAATTCTCCCCAAAGAGATCCTGTCTGACATCATCTTAACTTATCTGGGACTTACTGTGGATATTTCCCTTTTGGTTCTGAATAATGTAATTAAGATTACTTTTACTACTTGGCACTCATGGTAGGAGGTATCCTCTTTGTCTTGGAAATCACGTGTTATACTTACTTTCTAGAAAGAGACAAGTATTTCCTGAAAACATGCAGCTTTGCCATGAGCTTTCCTTTCACTCTTTCAGGTACATACTGCTTTGTTTTCAGGATAGTTACTATTTTCATGCATCCAAACATCAAATTATTATTTTTTCAGAAGGAGTGTGAGCATGGAATTCTAGAATGACAGGAAGGAAGTATAAGACTTTGCTGACAGTCAGACATTGCTTTGTTGTGGGTGAAGTGCTACTTAAGCTCTGGGGTTCAAGTTTGAAGACAGTAGCTTTTCACCTCCTGGAGGTTCTGTTGCAACTGTTGGATGTTGATCTCCTTCCTTTTCTGCAGAGATAGTTAGTCAAGTAATAGATGACACCAGAAAGAAGCTGAGGTGGACTGCTGGTGCAAGAAAGCAGAGTCAGTTCTGAAATCATCTTAAGTTTCTGTGTATTTTTCTCCATATATCAGTATTATCTTTCTGCCTTGTACTGAGTATAAATGCTTTAAGGCAAAAATAACCTTTCTCTCTGTACAGCACCCTGCAGAGGGGACTTCTGTTTTGTAACAGAGGTTTCCAAGTATTGTTGTGTATAAATAGTTACATGCCCGTGCTGGTGACTGGGGTTCTTACAGTACCTCCAAAGCCATCTGCAAATCATTTATAACTGGAATGACTCTGTTATACTGGAGGTTCTAAAAATTGAAGTTTTCTGCCAGGTGTCCAAAATAAGGAGAAATTGAAAAGGAGTCTGGAAAAATTAATTCTGGGTTCTCAAGATGTATGAATTTTTTTGTTAAATGCAGCCAAAATGACAAGTTTGGAAGGGAATATTTGTTGCATCATGAGATAAATGATGAAACGCTTGTTTTGGGAAAGTAATGGATATAGTAAAAGTTTTTATTGTTTTAGCTTGTTTTTTGCTGAATTTGTAAAATGAATCAGATGACATAAGCAATTGATTTGCGTAATGTTCTTTATTGTAGAAACTGTTTGTTTGTGGGAAGCATTCTGAAAATATCTTCCCATATGCAAACTTTATGGTTAATTTTTCTCTGTCAGCAGCACAGTGAGCTTTTTAATGATTGTTGTAAAAAAGAAATGGAGATACAGAAACTTGAAAGAGTAAATTAATATAGAGTACTTCTGAAAATACTCTGGGAATTACAGATTTTTTCCCATGGTACTTGAGTGTTACTGGGGCATATTGAGAGTTTCAGTTGATGATGTAGTTTCTGTGTATTTTTTCTGTCACTCTCATCTTGCCTGATATTCTGGCTGCACATATTGTAAATTTACAGAAGAGGGATAGCCAGGCTTCAGATCACAGCTGTGTGTGGAAGTGTGTAGTAAAATGTGCATTGAATGTGTATGTATGCAAATATATTTATTTTTGGATGTATCTACTCGGAAACAAGTTAAATGCATTCTCATCAGATAGCACTGTTTAAAATACTTGGCTAAAATCATACTTTAAGAGGGATGTTTTTAGTGAAGTTAGCCTTTGAAGTTAGTGCACGAAAATGGAAAACACTTTCAAAACAGTTTTGACAAAGATATGCAGAAGATAATACTTCAAGTATTTATTATTATTTTAAATAACAATATTGTCTGGTTTTGCAGTGGTAGTGTATACATGCAGATTTGGAAAAGCAGACCCCATTTGCTTGACTGACAACCAATTGCTCTCTGCTGTGATATGCAGTTGAAGTAAAATGAAGTAAGGTAGAAGGAGTATTATCTAACAGTGTAATGCCAACAAATGTACATGTTTTATGGTATCTGCATCTCTGTGAGTTCCATCACAAGAAGAGAGAGGAAAGAAGGAGGCTGGGAAGAAAACAGGACAGGAGGTGATATTCCTGAACAGCTTGCCAGTTGAGGAGGAAGAGAAAGACACACTCTTCAATTGTCTTCTTGTTTTGTTGACTTCTGTAATGGGGCCTCCAAAAATATAGGGATCTTAAATTCCATATTGACAGATGACTTAAAATACATACTATTTGTTTGAGAGCACTGCATAACTGATCTCTGTTTTGAAGCTGGTACTGCTGGGTATTGGAGTCTGTCAGGGCAAAGGATTGCCAAGGAGCTTTGTCCCAGGCCCTGGGAAGAAGGATCTTGAATTAGGGCGAGCAAAAGCTCACCCTCAATGCACCCTGAAAAGTAATATATTAATGTTGCTGGAAAGTTCTCTAGGTTCTTTGTTATCATTGGTTAAAGTTTGCTGCAGTATTTTACATATTCTTAATCCCCATTTGTTATTGGTCCCTTTCCATTAGACTCCTCCCCTAACCTATTTTATATGTTACTTTCACACCCTGGATCCTGGCCTTTTTGGTGCATTGGATACGTTGTTCAGATCATGTGTTTGTTGTATTAAGATATAATTTTTTTGTATCACTGACTTGTGCTTGTCCCTCATTTATTTGCCACCCTTTTGAAGACCCTAAGTTGCTGAGAGTCCCAAGGTAACACCTGGCCAGGTGACACCAGGGCCCAGCGTGTTAACAGCTGGGTGATTAGACTGTGGTACCAGGAAATGAAAAATATCTGTGGATTTGGATCTGAATGATGGCAGGATATGAATGAGTCATGGTGAAGAGTCACTTCAGATTTTTTTTATCCTTCAAGATTTAGGTCTTTAGAGAGAAAATAACTAGAATACTGGGATGAGAGGAAGAATAATGTGATGGCTACAGCTGTACAGGAAAGAATCTTCAGGTTATAGTTCTTGCACATATGCTTGACCACCTCATCTTCCCACCTGCATCATGGCTCTCTGAAGGCATTTCTAAATGTTACCAGCAGCCACAAGTAGAAGACCTCTCACCAACTTTATTCTGCATCTTTTTCTATTGCAGTAGAGGAAGGAAAGACTGCAGCTGCTATATCCAAAGAGACCAGCAAGGGAACAGGGTCTGCCTACTGAAAACGACTGCAGATGTGCAGATTTTGTTTTATGGTAACACTGGGTTGGTTTGCTGTTACTGTTCTATCACATAACAAATGATAGTGCTTCAGGAGACTATTTAAGATGCTGTGTTATAATAAAGCAAGATTCAGTGCTTTTGGGTGACTCAGCTTGTAATGACGCTGTATATGCTCTCCTTTTCTGTTGTGACAGCATTAGTCTTTGCACCTCTTGGGGAAAACTAATAAAATTCACCAGAAAGTAATCTAAGCCCTTTAAATTTTAACTTGAGTGAGCCTGTGTTCTCAGAAAGGGTGATAATTAATATATGTAGCTACTCATTTCCTTCTCATCTAGTACTGTGTGTCTTTAGTCAGCCTTTTGACTAAGCTTTCTTATTAAATATTTGAATTTGAGTTTGCAAACAGAAATTCAGACTTTTTCCTATCACACAAAATATTACTAGCAATTGAGGATCACAGTTGAAGTATGGGAGATATCTGCAGGTTTTCTTATTTTGTGTTCTATACTGTTTGGGAGTAGCTTTGCAGAGAATTAATCTGGGTAAAGAGATAATTAAAAGGTCAAGCTACTAAGTTAGTTGTTTAAACAGGTATCTGCAGTCATGCAAATATATAGTCTGATTTTAAAAAAAATTTTTATTTTTCCTAGACTTTTTGAAGATGTTATATTCATTCCAATGATGTTTGTTGATGGTCAGCATCTTGGAAAAATACTTTTCTAATAATTGTGTTTTAATAAATGACAAATTATTCTGTTGCAATAATTTCACTGAAATAAATGAACGTTGTTTCAGGCTCACTCTGTATCAAAATGCTATTATTTAGTGTCAAATTTCTGTAGGAACCTGGCAGCCAAGGCTTATCAAAAACATGTCCATGGATTTTTTGGGGTTGGCTAACCATTCATAATAAAGAATTAGATTTTTACTTAAGCCTTTGTAAAATTTTCATTGTATCTTAAATATCTCCTCAGTTATAACTGAAGAAAGAAGTTTCTTCTGCAGTAGCAGAGGAAGTCAGCTTTTTCTTGTTAAGTCTGATGATTAGCTGAATTCATTCAGACACTGAAATTTTAATTTCCTATGGAAATGTTAATAATGGTGTGCTTGAGTCATAATGTCATTAAATCTAATTCCAGACAACATTACTCTTAGGAAAATGAGTGAAGTAAATAATGCATACTGAAGCAAGAGCTGCCACCTAAAAGCAGGTGACAAAGGCAGATGTTGGTGGTTTTTGTTTGCTTCTCTTACCACATATCCAAGAGCAAAGGGGGAAAGGGTTCATCTGTGTTCTATTGCATTGAAAAAACTTTCTCCCAGTAATCTTTCTGGATGTTTCCCTCAGCTGTGTGCAGTGTTAGGCTGCAGGTTTCACACGAGGCAAGGAATGCCACTTGGCATACATGTGAGGGTCTAGCACATGGCTCTCTTTGCTTCTGGATTTGTGAGGATTGCAGTGGTTTCCAGTGACTGGACTGTTGCCAGGCTTCTGAGATCAACCTACAATTGATGACTGAGAAAGGTGTTTTGTACTTTAAGATAAATTGTAGATGTCTTCAGCTGATGTATTCTAGTGTGTTCTGTGGAATCAAGACCACAAATTAAGGTATGAGGCTTTAGAAAATAAGTGAGGAGTGTAAACCAAAGCAAAGCAGAGGTAAAATGTGTTTTTATATGTTTTCTTAAAAAACCTGTTCATTTTTGATCATATGTTGTTTCATATTTAGCTGTAATCAGAAAATTGAACCCTGGTGAAGAAAATATCTTCGAAATTATTTTGAGGCATTAAGTGATCATGATTGATGGGTGCTTCAAAATATGTTCATAGCAGTCTTTTTTTTTCCTCTGTGTGAAATGATGAAAAGATGGTTGATAGTGCAAGTTACTGAAATTCTTGGATATGCAAATTTAGTGATTTCACAGATATTTAAGCTGTATACTAGTATAATTTAGTAGCATCCTCTGTTAGTGTGCCAATGCAATGAATGTGAAAAATGGGAAGTAATGGTTGCATTATGTTGAATTGTTGACTAGACTAATACTGGAAAATAATTTTATATTGTACTTAATATGTGATCTGAGAAGGTTGTTTTCCTACAAAATGCCAACTATTCTATTTATATTCTCCTTCTGATATAGATTGTTAGATTTGGTGTGTAAACAACTTTTTTATCATTTCATATTCTGTCAAAAGTGTTTTTGGAAAAAATTAGTCCAGTTATATTTTATCTATCAGTCCTTATTTTTTTAAATTACAAGTGATAACTTTTTAGAGAGATGAAAAACATGTACTATATATAACTATTAGGAGATATCTTTTGCTTGCAACCAAAATTCTTCTTTGCTATGTGCTAATTTGATCTTTTCTTTTTAGTAGGTGCCAGAAAAACCCCCAGGTTTTATGGTGTAACCTATTACCATTAGCAGAAGTATAGAACTGTAAATTTTCACTTTTTTGGTCAACTTTATTTTCTGTCAGGTCATGTAATCCTGCATGATACCCTTTAATCCCTTTATAATATTTTCAAGTTCAGCTCTTGTACACTTGAGCAAGCTTTGGATGGGAATTATGCCTGTATAGATCAGTAGCTGCTTATAATTTTCATAGTGGTGTCATCAGTGCATCTTTTTGGTACTGGGTCCATAGATGTGTGTAAGGCTTGTTTATCTTGCATAGGTTTAAAACATTTTCAAGTTTACTGCAGGGAAACCTGTAATAAGGTTTTGTTCTACAGGGTAACATTAACCACTTTTTGCCACAGTTTTTATTTTCCATGAGTTCCTTTTTTATTCCTTTTTGTTGTTAAGTAATTTTATATTACAACATGGCAGTATTTTGTTACTGGTTGATGTAGAGATGACATCAGAAAATGCAGTCATACAGTAAGTACATCACCTTTCACTTTAAGAGTTCTTACAGAAGTAACAATGCACATAAAAATTGCAGCTTTTCAGGATGGGAGTATAGCATAGCTAGGTGTCTGTGGGCCATGTGTAACTCACTGGATTTGTAATACTATTTTCCCTTCTGTGAGGAAATGATTTTGAAAAGATGATTAAAAATCAAAGTGCTCTAGTTTAAAAACAGCTGTATCTGATTTACTTTAATCAACTTATTTGCAAAATATTTTGAATTCTCTTAAGAGGAAGCAATGGTTATTAGCATGCTAAAGCCTAAATATTGCTTCTTACTAAATTTGAATAAAATAATATAAAAATGCAAGAATATCTTGGTCTCATTGACCTCCTATTTTCTTAGTTTTAGGATAGATTTTTTTTATTTTCATGTGAATAGCAGCAAAGCGTATGTTTTAATAATGGTTTTTTCTGAGAGTTTGAGTGTGTGTAGTCACTTAGAAAAGCAGAACTCTTCCAGCATTTCTCTAAAAGTACATTTCTCTAGTACCAAATCTCTGTTGCAATCTTACAAGTAACTTCTATATGTCTCACAATGCCAATGCTTTTTAACAATCTGGTTTATTTTATGTAATTTTAAAAACACCTCCTGTTGTCAGACATAAAAAACAAGTATATTGCTTTAATTCTTGTATATTTAATTGGAATTGACGAAAATTCTTGGGTTGTGTTGTAAAAATTAAAATATAAACCTTTCTCTACATGGTTGATCTGTGTGTGCATTAGGTAGGTCATAGTGGTAAGTGCAATAAATAATTTTGAGATAAATTGGGAGGATACAGGATATAGGATACTTCTCCATTTTAAGTTGCATCTTGAGTCAACCAAAGAAACAGTGCTTAGAATGGAGAAACATAATGGGAATTTGTAGATACATGGTTTGGACTTGATCAGGGGCAGGCCGACTTTGACTCTGAAGATTTAGTCTGAAGTCCTTGTTAAATGGCTTTGAGAAGCTGCAGATATTTCAGCTTATGTGAGTTTATGGTTCATTCAACAAAGGTGACTTCTAGCAGAGCAGAAGAGGAGAAAGTTTCAAGGAAACTTTGTTTTCTCCCATTGGAGATTGAAATGCTGACAAGGAGAAAAAAGATCTCCAATTGCTAAGTCTTCTAGTCAATATTTTTGCTTTAGCAAAATAGAATAGTTCTAGAAACATGATCTGATTAAATAGTTTAATTTTTGATAGATGCAATTATCTAAAACCAGCAATATTGCTGTTGTGAGTTTGGAAGTGAGCGTATGTAGTGTATATTTTGTTTGAAGAGAGAGGACTTCTCTTTTTTTTGATGAAGAATTTTTTACATGGGTAGTTGTTCAGCAGGATTGAATGCTGACCTCTACTGGCATTGAATTTATATGCAAACTGTTATCTAAGTATGATACTAGAAAAAGAAAATGACCTTGGGAAATGATCTGGAGTAAAACCTGCTGGCCTTTGTGCAGGGTCCCAGGCAAAGTGGTGGTTCTTTCCTTTGAGAATCTCCTTCCTCTGGCCTGTTCAGGTAGATAACAGCCGTGTACAGATACAGAGCCAGGGAAATAAACTAAATATTTTGTTTATGGACATGGCTTATACGCTGTTTACTATTCAAACTCTGCTTTGAATTTAGGTTTTTGTCTCTTGATTTATATCCTTACAACCTTTGAATCATTCACAGATTATCTTTATAGATTAATTAATTCAAATTCATTTCACAGAATTTATGCTTACAGCTCTCTTATAAAGTAGCACAATATTATTGCTTCTACTTTGCAGGATTTAGAGGCAATGATACTGAAATTCTGTTTGGGGTGCCCAAGCAGAAATGCCTCTTTTCCTGGTTTTCTGAAGAGGTTGGCATTTTTGTTTAGAGCTTTGCAGCACATTCAGGGACATCCACTTGCAGCTGTTGAGGTCAGACTGTGTGTGGGAAGCAGATCTAGAGTTTCTGGGTTTTAAAGACAGAAAAATGAGAAACACTGTGACCTACCTGCTTGATGTAGTGACCTCCTGAGAATCACAGGAGCTGGGTGGGCAAAGTTCCAGTGTCCATCTGTCAGCTGAATGCATTTCTCAGTTACTGTGTTGGATATCGCAATTTCCAGTGTTACTTTACTTTTGGAAAGAAAACTTGAATGGAAGTGATTGATTTGTTCCTTTGGATTTGCTGGAAGAGCCTGGCTGAACACGAAACCAGTGAAGTGTCGTGATGCCACTGAAGGGCACAAGTCCAGCCTCCCTGCTCCTCCCATATCACCATCTCCTTTAAGCTCTTGTCCCTCCCTGACTTCTGCAAATCAATTAAACACACTAACATGTCAGAAAATAATACAGCTTTTTCTTCTGTTTTAGTTTTCTGGGCCATGTTGCTAAGTTTAATTGGCTTATAGAAGTACATATGAACACCTGTGCTCAGAGAAATTAACTACAAGAGGGAAAACATATATGAGAAAACAATGCCTAATTACTCCTACATCTAACACTTAACATCTTGTGCAACTTGGTAGTCTTGTTGATTGGTCTAGTACCAATCTTGGGTAAGCTGTCACTCTTTGTCTTTGCTGTGAGAAGATGATGTATGCCTGTTCTGAGTTACAGCTCTTTCACTTCCTAGAAATTAATATTAAATACTGAGATTTGTAGGTTCTACTATAGCTTTGGAGAAAACATGCTTTAATTTAAAAATACTTCTTAGTTGCAACATTCATGCTTATTTTAACCCCCAAGAGCCTCTCCTATTCCTTCCATTTCCTCCAGGTCTAAAATAAAAGATTGAACTCCTAAGTTCTTATGTGTTAATAGCTTACCACGTTGCCAAGTGCACTGGACATGCTGGTCTCTGGATATACATTCATGCTTCCTCTTGCTTTTCTGGTTGTGCAGCCATGGAAGAAGCTCACAGTAAAACTATCCTTTTCCTTGCACCTTGTTTTTGGGTGACTAAGCCAAACCTGTGAGAACAGGGCTAGCGTGCAGCTAGAGCTGAAGATGATAGTGAGCAGCCAGCTGTTTTCAGAAATAGCTGTTTGCATCAGCTGATATATATAAACTGAAGGGCTTCTCAGCAGGTTGTCTGTCTTGAGTCTGGACACCTCTCATCCATTCACCTCTTTGATTGCTTGCACTGTGCTGGCACCATCAGACCAGAAGCTGAGAACATGAGAACAATTAACACAGCTTTCCTTTTCCAGGACCCTGCACTTTCAGCTTTGGCATCACAGCCTGACCATTCAGAAAGAATAACTGGGACAGAAGTCTTACTTTGGAATCTAACATGTTTTTGGAGGTCCATGAGAAAATCAATAGAAGAATCTTTCACCCAGGATTATCTTCCTGTTTTCACTGCAAAACTTGAAAATGCCATTAATGCTTAGTGCAATAGTAGGATTGTTATAATTCAAAAATCTAACCAAAGGTGTTTTTTTCCCTGAAACAGGGAAATGGCTGAAGACATTTTGTCACTCTTTCCTACCCTCTTCCATTAGCTGGTGACCTTACTTCTGACACAGAAAAAATTTCAGCCTGCAATTGTTAAAATCAGCCAGGAGTCTTAAGTTACAGAAAACAGGATTTTTCGATGGTAGATATTTTTATTAATAGTAAATAATGCTACTTGAGCAGCTTGTAAAAAAACAGATTAAAATGTGCTGCTTCAGCTTCAAGCTGTACAAAGCATTATTTGTATTTTGATTTTTTGACATATTTATCCGAAACTGAGTTAAAACAGGTGCTTCTCAAAGTTTCCCCTTCAAAAATCCTACTTGAGCAGTTGTGTCAATGTACACTTTTGGTCATCTAAATTTAAAACAAGACTTTTGCCAAGAAGGTCAATGTAACTACTTTCCTTTTGATCTTGCATCCTTGTGGGTGCCTGGGTAGTTCTGTAGGAAAAGTTCTACTGAATGAGTCAATGCACTGAGTCATAGGTAGCATGAAGCCTGTAGTGCTGTAGACTGACTAATTGGTAACCGTCTCAAATGTAATTAAAGCACAGTTGTCAGCTCTGTGTTACTGACTGACATCCCACTGAAGCATTTTGTTTTTAGCAACTTAGATTAATTGTTCTGTGCTATTAAAATTTGTGTGTTTTAAGGTATCGTTTCTGTTGCATAGACCTGTCGTTACCATTATCTTTTACTATCCTCTCAGATTTTTATAGTGCTCAGTTTGAATTTTTTCCTTCTGTTAGGTCACATATTCAGTAATTACGCTTTCTACCATGCCTGTGCATTTACAGGTGTTAGAGTCCTTTGAGGACTTTTTAAAGTTTTTGTCATTAAGAACTGTGCTATTAGTGCTGATTAATGTTTTTTCACTATTCCTAAACTCTAAGGCATCATTCAAAGCTTTTTAAAATTCAGACTTAAAAATAAATGTATTTTTTGTGTTGTCTTGCAGAGTATGTTTTCAAGTTTGCTGGTTTTCACTTCTGATGTTCATGTTGTGCCCTGTTTTATAATAATAAATAGCTTTTCTTCGTCTGAGTGGATGCCCACCATCTCCAGGTAATTAGCAGTGTTTTCCAATGTCATTGGAGCCTTTCTTTCTCCCATTCTTCAGGTCTTTTGTGTGTGTGTTTCTTACCATCATGCAGCTTGAGGCAAAGGACTATATGGGGGCATGGGAGAACAGGACATGTCTTGAAGCTGTCTCTTTAAGGAAAATAAAATGCAAAATGTTGGGAGAAAAGTAAGGTTTGATTTTTTTATTTCTTTTTGGTCGTTTGCATTGTTAGAGAAAACAAACCTTGCTGGCTTTGTGCAGGACTCCTGCTTGTTCCCACTGAGAACACAGGAGAGGAAAGATGAATGAATGGTTGCAACTGAGTTTCTTCTTTCTAAAAACTACTGAGACAGTAATTTTGAACTTTAAGAAAGGTCTATGCTACTTCCATATGTGATGAATACTGAAGGTGGGATGGTGAACAAAAGTCTTTTTAGAGATTGGAGGAGGTAGAAGATTCTTTGAGTATATATTATTTTTGTCTTGTACAGTCTTGCTTCTCACTGAATCTCTTTAGATCTAAAGATACTGCTAAATCAGGAGACCATCAGTAATAAAGTTCACATCAGGAGTGTACCTGACCAGGTGTCCAGTTGCAGTGCCCAACAGCAGTGCCCAACAGCAGGTGTCTAAACTGGTCTAAAAGAAGAGGAAGGGAGAGAATGATTATTTTCTGCCTTGTGGTACCTTCACCTGGAAAACAGTAATTGAAGGAATCCCTTGCAGGGGGAAAGTTGATGGTTGTATTTGTATAATATCATTGGCATGATGATTTTTTCAAGTTTGATCTCTCTAAGATATGTGTTAAATACTAGACCTCTCCCCACAATGTTATTCATAGTTTCAATATTTGCATGAAAGGCACTTTTTTATTTGTTCTAACTCAATGCTTGATAATATCATCAAGTTCCCTGAGCTCTTGTATTTTGAGATAAGTGAATCATACCATCTGCTACAGCTGTATAAAAACAATTTTAATAGTCCTCCACAGAAAACTTCTGGAGCCTTCAGATGTTTTATTAGACCAGAGAGATGTGTCCTAAGGGAATCCTTTTCCACATTTCCTATTTTCTTGTCCTCATCTAAGCCCAGTTTCATATAAAGCAGCAGTGATGGAAGGTGTTCTGTTCTCTCCTGAAATGATCAGTTGGCTCTGAAATTTTTTCTATGAATGTGATTTTATTGTTTTTCTGGACTGTAGATTCCTTCATATCAACTTTCTCCTAGGAATGCAAGGCTTGCTGATGCAGTTCTTTTTCAGCCTCCTTCCTTTCTAAAGGATTTCCTTCTTCATGCAGTTTTCCTTTGTTGTCCTTATCTTTGTTTTATCCGGTTTTGTTCCTTTTCTAACAGTTTTGTATGTTTCCTCAGTTTACTCCTATTCTCCATCAAAGTGTTTATTTTTTTGGTTTTACGTATTATCTAAATTTTAAAAACTTAAATGGGTTTATGGCTGTAACTCTTTCATGTAGGTGTTTGTTCTGTTTCATCAGTTTGTGAAGATGCTTAGATGTTTTGAATATGGCCACCAAAATCATATTTATCCTAGAGATGAGCAATAAAATAAGTTGAAAAGTAAAATGCACCATATTTCAAAGCATCTTTTTCAATTTGAAGGAAGCAGTAAAGATGTAAAGCAAAGCTTTCACCTGCCTCAGAGTCACTGAGGAAAAGAATGCTCTACTTGGAAGTACTCTGTTTCTAAAATCAGAGAAGTTTAGCTGAAATGGAAGATTTTTTTCTTGCTCTGTGCAGGATATCTAAGAAAAGATTTCTCTGGTGGAAACTTGTAGCTTGGATTTTAAACTCAGTAATTAGGAAACCATTGTATCATGGTTTGTACAGTAATAAAAGCTACAGCAGTAGTTTTGGTGATAAAATTGATTACTTTGTAAAATATTAGTCATATAATCCTGGTTATAGAGTTAAAAGCGGTGATAGTTTCTATTTGTTCTCATCCTATTTCTCACTCACCATTAACACATATATTTTTTGGGTTTTAGCACTTCAAAATTCTTTGGATTAGGTTATTGGTTGGCAGAATCAGTCTGTTCTAAGTTGGAGTACTGAAGACGAAGAAACAAGATTCCTGACCTTTTAATGGGGTTTTTGTATCTCAGTATGAAAGTCTGGAAAATCTCACCAATAGTGGGATTTTAATTTGCTTTAGGTAGAGGAACTTTTCAGGAGTATTTACATGCACTAATTAATAATTAATGCTTTTTGAATTGTGTGGGACAATGCCATCTTCATAACACATGCAAATAAATAATGGTGGTAATACACTTAGTAGAACACTTAAGTGTTTAGTGGTTGTCTGTACATTGACATATTGCATGTTACAGCCAATGCTTTTGCCTTGCTGTGGTAGATGAGTTGCTTTTATAAATGTTGCACAAAATTTCTAGTGAATTAGTTTGTTCTTCCAGTCAGGAAAGGAAAAAAATTAAAATCACTAAGTGGCATCAGTAGCACCAGTCTTGGATGTATTTGTTAGTCTTTTATCTGCTGGTAGAGAGAATAATTAGAGACTCAAGACTTCATTTCAGCAAAAGTTTAAAAAATTCTGTTTTGTTGACCTATCTCTGAGTGGGCACAGCTCAGAACCTGATGGAGTTGGCATTTGGAAAATCCAGAAGACAAATTTTAACACCTACTAGGGCATGAAACAATTAAGATGCCAACTTTAAAATAGTTTCAAAGACTTCAACCATTAAAATAGTTTAACAAACAGTCCAGTAAGTACACTTGGAAGCATATTCTTAGTCCTATGTTTTTTATGGTTCTGTAAAGAGTTTTCCTATTCATTTTAGGAATGTCATTATTTTTGTTCAGCAAGTCAGATTGCTAGTTTTCTATTTGAGTAGTGTCTTGATATATATTCATGCTGAAAGCAAAAGAGTGGAATACAAGGGTCAAGTTATCAAAAACAACAATGATATTATTTTAAAGCAAATATTAAAAGTTGTATAGAACAGTGATTATTACCATAAGCAATGTATACCCACACTGATTTTTTAGGAGCAAGAGCTCACAGTTGCTAGTTACCATGTATCAAGCTGAGTTTAAAAATATTGCCCTGGTTCTGACGAGAACAGGGTTACTTTCTGCCAGGAAGAAACATGATTAGTACTTGGAGACTATTCTATACTACCTTATGTCACTGTTAGGGGGAGGTGGAAGGGACTCAATCTCTTCTGGGAGGAAGGGGTTCCTTTGGGTTGAGAAAGCATGGTGGAGGGAACTGTCTGGTGTTCTCTGTTATCAGGGAGGCTTGTCCATGTAAATAATTTCTTATACTTTTTGTTATTAATATTGTTGCTGTTAATGTTTGTTTCCTTATATAGTTGCTGTTTCCAGTAAATTGTTACCTTGACCTGTGATCTTTACCTCATGTGTCTTCAATTCTCAGTTCCATCCTGCTGCAGCAGGGAGGGGAGGGGAAGGGGGAGCGAGAGAGAGTGACGTGTGATTTTGGAGAATCTTGGTGTGGGTACTGTGTATGGGAGTACCATTCCTAAACCACAACAGCCATATATTGCCACTCTGCATAGGTCATGAAAGGTGGAGATGACAACGGATCTGACCAGAGCAGGTTGGAAACAAGTTTGATCT
>VWYI01015239.1:0-61274 GCA_013399455.1 Anthoscopus minutus
CATCCAGAGGCTAGATATTCCTATTACCAGAATACAACTGTCAGACTTTATAAGAACAGATTCAAGACAGAATGAGCCTGATGATTACACATTAGCTATTATTATTGTTCTCTATTATTATTTTAAATATTATAGTGTATTATGGTTATAATGGAAGGTAATATGCCTTGGGAATGGAGCATCGCTGAAACTCATTAGAAATTAAATATATAGAATGAAAGTGTGAGAGATAAAATTGCTTTTCTGCCTGCCAGTATAAATGGAATGGTGTATGACAGGGATGGAATAATGGGATGCTCTCAGCTCAGTCTGTGTAGGAATATCTCCACTTCCTGCCAAGGAAAATAAAATTTAACCTCATACACAAGCACATACACCAGGAAAGCAAATGCTAAACTGAGGGATATCTGACTAGAATTCAAATTTTGACTTGGAAAAGATGGGGAATGTCTGCACTAGTTTTTTTACCTTTGGGATCTTGGCATGAATCCAATCAGAGGTTCTAATTAAAATGAGTTTGATGGTCTCAGCCTAGTTCCTAATTGATGGCAGTTTGCACTAAAAAACACATAAGAATTCATTAGAGTGCTCATCTGGCAATTTCTGCTCAGAGGGAGCAAGAGGAGGTAACTAAAATGGATTCCAGCAACTATCCTACATTTTAGGTAGCAAAGTCCTTTCTGGGCAGTCAAAAAAGTGTCATCAATAAGGGATCAAAAATCAAAGCATTCCTCTAGAATTAACTTGGATGTAGAATTGTAAATGCACTTCCTAGTAAGACTCAAAGCATGGATATAGAAATTATGACATGTTCCAAGAAGAAATCTGCACAGTATTTCTTGGCATTTAATTGTATGTCTTATTGTCAAAATACAAGTCACTTGAAGGAGAATTTTCTACTTACACTTTGCTAAAAACATTTTTGTTCAAACTCACAAGAAATATAACTTTGTTTTTTTTCCACCCAAAAGGGTAATTTGGTGTTTTGTGTTGAGGTGGTCACTGGTTCTGTACAGATAATAAACACCAAAATGTTCTTGTTCTAAATAAGTTGGTAAGAAAAATTTGCAAGTTCTAATGCCAGCCAGCAGAGAGACTTGGAAACTAATGTATAGTGACCCACATCATTCATCACCTGGTGAAAAACAAACCAATCTTTATATTTGGGGTTGTTTTCCTGACCCAATCAGATATTTTTCTAAGCCTCTTGAAGCTTTGGGGTGCTTGTACAGGGTGACATGCTCTGTCTTTAAAAAATTTTGTCACTGCTAATGACTTAAATACTCACATACTACTAAAGATTCTGGATAGATCAAAAGGCAGCATCCAGCTATAGGTGGAACATTTTGCCTTATCTTCAGCAGACCCATAGCATGCATTTACTTTTCTTTTGAGGGAGTCTTACCTAATCTTCCTGGAGGAGGAGCAAGAATGGTGTCATCAGCCTCAGCAATCTTCAAATAACAGACTAAAAATCCAAGGTTTAAGTTTAGTTTTCAGTTTAGATGAAGATTATACCCAGGTCTCTTGCTGTGCCTCAGCATTTTTTGGCTTACAGAGCTAATGAGCCTTGTCTATAAAGGAATAAATCGTCCAGAAAAGGGCACCAGAGAAACAACCCAGCAGATGTGCCAGAATAATCTGAATGTGAGCAATGTTGACAACACAGTGACAAAATACAAGATATGAAGATGAGGAATCTTGAGTACAACACAAAGTCTGCTACCAAAGCACCATAACAACAAATTATGGCCAATAATTTTGTCTGAACCAGTTGCAGGCTTGTAACATACTTCTTCTATTTTATCTTAATGCTATGGTGATATGACTTCATGTCATGTTTCTGGAAATCTAGAAGGCCCTGGGATGGGTTTTCTGAAGCATAAACATCCCTCACTCCTCTTGATTTCTCATCAGCTGCCAGGACTCATGTGCTGAATTACCAATAAAAATCCAGGATATTCACTGAGGCACTTCATTTGCCCAAAAGAACAGAAGCCATTACTTTGTGCCAGGAGCACTTTTTCTCCTTGGTGAGGGGTGCTACCTGCAGGATATAATTTTTCCAGGAACAGCATTCACTTCCTATTGTTTCTGGACACAGTTCAAGCTGATGACAAGGTTTCCATGTAGTCATTCATCTTGGCAAAAGGAAAAGTGCAGGGGAACATTCCTGATGCTAAAATTATTTTTCTTTTGTAGTCAAATTAATTCTATGATGTCAGAGCTTTAAAAATAGTTTTTCCTAGTCTCTTTCTAATACTAAAAAGAATGGATATGCAATTATCAACAAAACAGGCTTTTGCAGGAAAGTGTTGCTTTTTGGGTTTTCAACTTCCCATCTCTCAGTTTCAGTTGATAAACTGACATTCTTCTCATATCTGTGTTATTCTTTACTTAGACAACAAATTCTTTGTGTTGCTTTAAACACAGTATTCTAAAATACAATATTTAAAGTGAAAATGAATCCCTTATTGTAAAGATATCACACTGGATAAAGAATAAGAGAAAAGAAGGCTCTGGGGTGACCTCATTGAAAGTATTTAAAGAGAGTCTATAAAAAAGATGGGTGAAAACTTTTTAGGGTAGAATTTGCTGCAATAGGACAAGACATAATGGTTTGAAATGAAAGATAGCACATTTAGATGAGATATAAGGAAGAATTTCTTTTATGGTGAGGGTTGTGAGACACTGGAAGAGGTTGCCCAGAAAGGTAATGGATGCCTCATTCTGGGTAACATTGAAGGTCAGGTTGGACAGCTCTGAGTAACCTGATATGGTTGAAGGTGTCCCTGCTCATGGCAGGGGGCTTGGACTAGACAGCCTTTAAAAGATCCCTTCCAACCCAAATCCCTCTATAATTCTGTGATTCTATAAATAAGCTTCATTTAGTCTTTAAGCACACCTTTATTGCCCTCTCAGTGCATATATATGAATCATGTCAATATTTGCAACTTTCATGCATTTTGAGAGATAAATTTTGTCTATACAGTACATGCCATTTAAAAATGGCTTGACATTTTCAAAACATTATTTTGTCTAGCACTTGTGTTAACAAAAATAATATTTCAGTGCACTTGAATCACAAACAACTTATTCAGAACGTCATCTAGAGTCAAATGATAATAAAACAAAAAATAAAGCAACATTTCTTGTTGCATTATCCCATTGCCCTGGAGCTGTGCAGGGTCTATATCCCCTCTTCTCCCGACCTCCAACAGCTCCATTTAATTACAGCATTACCTGCTAACTTACAGTTCTTTCTGGTTGTTCATATCTTTTTTCAAAACATTCATTCCTCACTTGCTAATCACCACTGACTACAATTGCCTCATCTTTTCCCTACATATCAGTCCACAGAGTGCAAGCATTTCTATGCCTGGAATATAATTTTTCTTTCTAAAGAAGTTTAGCATCACCTCTGAGGCTGTTCAGAGACCTTTACTAAAAGAAATCATATTATCTACTGTTTTTTGGGGGTTTTTTTCAGGTGAGAGTTGAGTACTGTCTACAGTTTGTTAACAGGGAGAAAACCTAGTGGGTTTCTCATGCTAGTCCACATACATGAATCGGAGAGATCCCTATTTCTCATCATGTGTTTTATATCTGCTGCAAAGACTTGTAATAATGTTGGACTACTTCACTAGTTTCACAGCTCAACAGGACTTTTGCTTCTACAGATGAAGAAGAAAGGCTCATGGTGAGATTAAATAAGTTTTGTGGAGTCCTTGGGTTGATAGACAGAGATTCTGTGTTCCAGCTCAAAGAGTCTTTTAGAAGAGAGTAGTTTCTAAATGGATGTTTTAAAGAAATTAAAGCATTTCACTAATTCTTAATAATTGAAAGCTTAAATTTATTTTAAAGTTTCACAAAATACCGTTAATAAAAAAATAAAACCAAAAGAGCCTTTTCTTCTTTGAGTCTGGTGAACTTCTTTACCCAAAACAATCTGAATTAAACAGGATTCCACGGTTCTTTTTGCAACTGTTTCCATTTTGAGCGAAGTCAAAAGTAAGCTTTGATTTTCACATGTTGAGCAAAAGCATCCAGTCAAACAACACCTCCCAATGTAAAAAATACCCAGCACTGAAATTTGAGCCATAATCCAATCCTCACTAGCCACATACAAACCATGAGCTGTATAAACTTTTATGTATACATCTAAAACCGCACACAGTCTCTAAATTTCTCATGAAAAGCTTTGGCTTTTTATTCCACCTTCAAAATTAAAACAATCCCTCATCTACAGCCATCAGTTGAACGCATTAATTTAAGAGGTAGGGGTATCACAGCTAAAAAACCTTCCTGGCTTTACTCAGTGCTCTATGTCTGCACGGAGATGGGGAAATCTGAGGGGGTTTGGTTTGGGTGGTTTTTTTTTCTTTTTGGGGATAAGGAGCCCATTTGTAGCATATGTCCTACATCTGGCAGTAGCTCACTGATAAACACGTGTAGCAGCAGGAACCCAATTATCCCTGTTGCCCTTTTTAGAATTACTATGAGTTGTGCTCTTCTAGGCAGCGGAAATAACACATGAAGGAAAAAGGCACCGTTTTAAAGTTTCCACAGCACATTTCCTGGCACTACTCCACAAAGTACATGCAGCAACACTCTCCCAAGGAATCTTTTGCTACTAAAAGTGTGGTAGGGCCTGCACCACATTTCAGCTGTATATCTTACAAACACTGCATGTAATTGTCAGCGAAGAGAAAGTAATTATTGCAATTTCAAGATGAAATTTAATTTGCTGCAAAATAATTTATTTATTCTGAAAGTAGATCTTTCTCCTCTTTTTCATTTTAGGTACTTTTCATTTATAGATCCTACATCCCTGTTCCCTTCAGTCCCTGATCCTGGGCTGTTTCTAGGCCACTGAGATCACATTGCTCTGTGCTGCACAAGAGCCACATCAGCATGCTCAGAAATTCTGAGCAAGAGATAGAAAGTGCTGAGGTCTTTGTCTTTCCTACTCTGATATTGTTGTTTGTAAGACAGAATAAACAATAGCTTATTAGTATTCCAGAGACTCTGCTTCTAAGCTGGATAGTTTGAAAAAATTGCACATTAAATACAGAGAAAAATAAAATTGCAATATTTGTATTAAATTGTCTTCAGGAACGAATTGCGTTTCTGCACACTTTCATCCAAATCCTTTTTGAGGTCTTCTCACATTCAAAATGATCAATTTATTAAGGTTATTTTCCAGTCTCATATATATTTATATTACTAAAAAGAATTCAAAATAATAAAACTGTATTCCAGACATTTATTGTACAGTTAGCAACCATTTTTTCAGTTTAACAAGTATTATTTTTCTTTATGTCATTGTGCTCTGTTTTAGATTAAACCAAAATGAGCCAGCACTATATTACTATATTTAAGGGAAACATTAACCCTAATGAGTATCTTACTATGGGAATGCCTATGGTATTTTTAAAAAATGAATATCTCTACTTACTCTCGACCTTCCTGCTAAAATGGCTGAATCGTGAAAGCACAATTAAACTTTTCTTCATTGTTAAACTGGTATAAATCTGAAGTTAATATTGTCAGTTACTTGTCAGTGTTTTGGCAGATTTTCTTCAGCACAATGAAAATCTAAGGGGGTAACCAGTTATAACAGCTTTTTACTGTCTGCCTCTATGTCACCTCTAGAAAAAAATGGTGAAGATGAGAACTTTTTAGAACAAAAATATATTAATTGGCTTCACCCTTCTTTCAGCTCTGACCATCTTCCCATACATCTCTATTTAGGAAGTCCATTTATGTTCAGTGTCTGGGGTGTTTGAGACCAAGGGAAACATTTATCCACATAAGACCAGGAGAGAATGGTCCAAGCTGTTTAGGTATACACTTTGAAAAGATAAAGCAACTCAGAATCCCCTCTGGTTAGCTTAGAGGAATCATTCTTAAACAATGTAGATGTATATATGTTACTGTAACTACTTAGAAAGTCCCAAGTGCAGCCACAGTTGAAAATCATTATTCCCGGGCACAGGAAGACTTGCACATGCTGGTTTTTATACGAGATCCATATACGAGCACCTCAAAGTTTGAAATGAGAAGGTAAGGGGAAAAAAAGGGTATTATTATATTTATTACATTTATTTTAAAGGTAGTAAACCCAAAGGTAGGTATCTAAATAACCCACATCATGGCATTCCCATCAAGAAAAGCTGCTGGGGCTGGGATGAGGACATGAAGCCACCTTCTCCCTGGATAAAGGTTCCAGCCTTTGATCCAGAAGCCTACAAACACATGAGTGGCTGAAATGTGCATCCACTGGCGCTCAAACAGACCACTGGTCTCTGAGGGAATACGTCAGAACCCACGCATCACTGGAAACACAGCATGCTGTGTTCTCTCCTGTACTTACCAACACAGTCCCTATGTACTTACCAGGTACAGTCCCTGCACCTGGAAAAATCTGCCACTGGGCACTCTCTGTTTGCATGTGGCAAAAATTTCATGTTTCATAAAGATGTTGATGACTGTCAGATAGCTTAGACATAGCCTGAATCGTAGATTTTTCTCTCAAGAAATCTTAATAAGTGGTTCTCTCCTGCTGCCACTGTCGATGCTGGTGGTGGTATTTCCAGGGAATCCACATAGGTAGTTGTGCCTCCATGAAACAAAATCTTAGAATGGTTTAGGTTAGAGGGGGCAATACAGATCATCTCCTCCCAGCCCTGCCATGGGCAGGGACACCTTTCACTAGTCCAGGTGGCTCAGGGCCCATCCAACCTGGCCTTGAACACTTCCAGGGATGGGGCAGCCACAGCTTCTCTGGGCAATCTGCACCAGGGCCTTACCACTCTCACAATAAAGAATTTTTTCCAAGCTTCTAATCTAAACTTATTCTATTTCAATTTAAAACCATTATCCTTTATCCTGTCACTATCTGCCCATGCAAAATGTCCTCCTTCCTTTTTTTTATAATCTCCCTTAAGGCAGTGGAAGGCTGCGATGAGGTCTCCAGGCTGAACAACCACAGGGATTACAGATAATAGCAGACCTCATCTCACTTTTTAATCCTCTCTGTTCCTTTATTTAACGGTTTGATTGGATGCAAAGAACTTGTCAAAAGAGAGAGAAATGTCTTAATTCCTTTAAATACACTTGCATATTCCATATGTTCACAAAAGGTTAGACTACCATCATGAAGCATGAAAGCACCAGTGAAATACAGCAACTATACTGGAATGGTGCCACCATGAAAGAAATAATATTTAAATGAAATTAGACAGAGTTCCCAGGCACACACAACATAAATATTTAATTTGGAATTTCATCAAGACACTGGGGCTAACACCTCTAACTAGGCACATGCGAGATTTTTAAATGACCACAAATTTTATGAGGACCTCAGATTTCACCTTCCCTTGAAAGGATTGGCTCCTCAGTGGAAAAGGTTTGGTGAGAAGTTGTTTCTTTTTTAGTTCAGGTGGAAATTTGGCCTTTGGTTCTTATTTCATTAACGTAACAGAATCACAATATTCATGCATAGAATGTGGTGGTAAACAAAATTTATTCCTGAAAGCTTTACTGGGAATTCACTGCAAGAACCAAATAAGCCAAGCATATCTTGCCTATGAAGTAAATTCAAAAGCAAGCAACCCAAATTTTACAGAGGCTTATTAATTTTTGCAGGAAAAAAAAAATTGTTCTTTTTTTTTAAAAAAACTGTCCTCCAGAACTTAAAAAAAGCCAAAAAAACACAGAAAAACTTCAAAGGGAAGAGGGTGAATTCATAGTTTGAATACAGTAAGCATCCTGTATAAGTCTTTGCTTAGTAATTAGAATTAATTTATAAGGTTGTTCTTTTTTGGTGGAGTATGTTGGTGTGTCTTGTATTTTTTTGGTGGGAATACTGCAGTCAGTAGAAGTCAGAATAAAAACAGTAGGTGCTAAAAATTCTCCAAGATACAAAAATTTTTAACACTGGCACATTATCAATTTAGGCACAGTGGGTTTTAGATAGATAATTAGGAAGTCTTGGCTGACCAACTTCCATACTGCTGCAATAAAGACTAAGAAAGAGACTGTTTTTCAACCAGTAATGCAACTTCTGTCAAATAAAATTTTGCAGACACTAATACAAGAATTTTATGTATGTTCAGTATCTCATTTGTATAGTGAAATGAGGCAAGAAGCAAGATGCATACAATCAATCTTATAGTGCATGGTCTGCTAGTGGTTTAGGAGGAAATTCACATTTTTTTCATTAAAGCTGGTTGGGAATATATCTCCCAATTATAGTGACCTTTGTTTTTTTTATTACTGAGCAGTGTAAATAGTTGAATATTAGAAAAAAAAATGAGCTTGTGTAGCTTCAAAAATCAGGAATGGCAAGATTTTCAACATGCCACATGTACATGTGTGAATATCCAGACTAGACAAGTAAGTAATAAATCCACATCCTCCTCTATTTATGACCCTGACCAAAACTTGGAGCCAAGTTTTTTCCAGCAACACAAGATAAAGCCATTTTTCTAGGGGTGCATCCAGATGCTGATTTATAAACTATGGGAAGCTTGATATAATTTTGAAGATTCAGCTGCATCCTGGCTGATGCAGCTGTTCTGGTATGCAAAGATAACTGCAAGCATGAGTTCTAGCTAACTCCACACATAATTTTTTACATGATTATGCAACAGAGTCGACATAAGAAGTAATGACCTGAACCTTATTTTCATCTATTCCTAGTTCCTCTGGCAGCAGTTGTGTGCTGTGGGGCCAGGGCACAATTGCAGTCTGAGAACCTGACCAAGAACATCCAGACCAGCCCAGTGACAGGCTCAGGAGGAGGAGGAAGAGTGGAGGAGGAGGAAAAGCAGAGGAGGAGGAAGAGAAATTGTCCATCACTGTACCAGACTTGGACTGAAAAGAGGCCAGAGACTGATTTCTTGTTACTACTCCCTCTCTTCTTGACATATCCCCAAATGTCTTCTGATCTACTTTCTTTTTCTCTACATCTGAATTAAGAAGATGGTTTTTCAGAAGCTGTATAAGGTGTTTTAAAGCCATGGTAAAGCACTAAACAACATACACCATGTGTATTTCAGCACAATATTTCCTTGTTCAATAATGGTTGCTCAATGTATTGAGAGGCAATGAAATATTTAAACCGATTACTGAAGTGTACAAGACCAGCCAGAAAAGAGACAGATTGATGATATATTTTCTAATATCTCAGAAAAGTTGTAAGGACTTTCTGTTGAATTCTACTTTTTTCCTCTCAAAATGGGGTCTAGCATCTGGTGAATAGGAAAAGATACTGGAGATGGGGAGGGCCAGGATAAGAAAATATCACAACAGTAAACAAATTCAAGTTGCCCAATTTGAAAAGCACTGAATATTTAATAGTTACTGTACTTTATTATTAGAGTCTAATGACCAGCTTCCCTGGCATCCAAATCTGACTAAATTAGCCACAAGTGAAATTTGGGGTCAAAAGTCAGTTAAATGGGACAAGAATTATGTTCTGTATGTGCAGAACAGGTGGCAAAACAGGGCCAGCCTCTCTCTCCAACCCTGCTTAAGATGTGATACCGATTAAGCAGATATTTTTCTAATTTCAGTGTAGCATACCTGATCCTTAAAATGAGACTTTAGCTCTTGGGGAAGTTGATGGCATATAATTTCCTCTCATTTAGACAGATTGCTGGAGAAGCATGCTAGCAATAAAGATAAGCTTTATTTATCATAATTATAGTGACTTGTTCTTTTAATTAATTTTCCAATTCACACTAATGTTTATATATTAAACAATTTACATTACTGCTTAGTGAAGGTAATATTGATATTACTCTTATTTAAAAAAAAAAAAGTGTCTCAATTTATAGTATAAACACACACAATTGTGTAGCATAATTTAGGAAACCTGCTTTGTGTGCCACGGCAGATATTAGCTCATCAAATATGTTGTGTTTGGTAGAGACTAAAGGCCATTAGAAGCATCATGTCTCTTTCCCATCAATTTATCAAATTGTTGTCTGACTGGCATTTCCTGATTACACACTATCTTCTCTATGCATTTTCTTACACTTCAGTACCCGGCTCTGTCAAAAAATGATGGCATCTTTAAATTAGCAGCCATCCATCTTTAAATTACTTCCATTCATAACTCCTTTAAACTAGAGCCAAATTAAATTCCAAGGAGCCTAGAAGGGGAAGAGCTTATAAGGAAAGTGAGGATTAATGTTGTCTAAATGCACATTCTCTTAATATCTCAAAGCTCCTTGCCAATCTTGCTTAGATGTTTACTGTTGTTCTGCCAAGTTGCTGACAATTGTGACTTTTAAATTGATTTCATTGTTAGAACAGCCAGATGAATGAAAATTAGATTTAGTTACTATATAATTAGTATAACTATCAGAAATGATGATGTCTCCTTTCCCTCAGCACATACTTTGTACTATGCCTCAGTTTGTGGTGTTTGCAGGCAGGATGGGAATTGTGATGGGGAGCAGCCATGGAGCTTGCAGGGAGAGCACCCCAGCTCTTGGGTTTTTTTGATTGTTTGGGGCTTTTGTTGTTGTTATGGGATTTTTTTGTGGGTTTTTTTTTGTTGGTTGGTTTTTGATGCTTTCTTTGGTGAAACGGATGTCTCTTTTCCCTCCAAAATACAGCCTGACAACACTGTGCTGACTATTCTAATAAAACCCAGAAATAAATGGAGTACAAACTCCTGAGAGATGGGTGGTTCCAATGTGTCTTTTGCCCTCTCTATTCAGTGGGATCAAATATGTGTAGTTAATTTTTAGAAATATTTTTCTACTGTTTACAGATATCTTCCAAGTAACCTTCTGACTCCGTGAAATTGTCTAACCACATCAAAATTCACTTTGATATTGAACACTTCCTGTTTTCAATACTTTATCTTCTCTCAGTTTCTGAAGGATAAAGGTTATTCACAATATACCCTGCTCTGAAAAAAAAAATTAAATACCTTAAAATAGACTTCACTGTTACTATGTTTTTCCCTGCCTCTCCTACTCCTTGATCTTAGCAGATGTATTTTTACTTTCCATTCCACCTTCCCACGAACTAACATTGCTCCTGATGAAAATTTTTTTAACTTTGAAAATTACACCAAGTTCAAGAAAATTAAAATATCATTAAAAGGTGTTTCTTAGCAGTAGAATCTAAGTTATGGTATGAACACCTATATGGAATAAATCTGACTTAGCAGGGATCATTCTTAATACATTTCAAGTCCTATCCTGAAGTATTTTACTTGACTACCAGAATAAAGATACAGATCTCTATATCTATACACACATACACACTTGAGAAAACTCTTCCCCTCCAGGTCTGCTTTCTCCAGCCAAGTGCACTGCCAGATTGGTCTTCATTTTCTCTTCTCTCTGAGAATTGCATTGTGCTCTTAATTTCACACCCAAAATCCAATGACTTACACCTAATTTCTCCTTCTGTGCAAAACAGAATATTTCAGGAATGAGTATTATTCAGTTTCTGTTGGCAAATTAGCAAACAAGAAATAGTGCTCCAAAAAGACTTTTCATTGTGTTTAAAGAGAATAATATTCTTCAGCTTTAGATTTTTCCTATTTTAACATAATATCAGGGGTCAGAAGAACATTCCCTCAAAAATCCATAATGCTAATTTTATCATGAGACATATCAAGCAGCTCGTAACAATGAGCTGCTCTCTTCCAAAATCAAACCTGAAAAACAGAAAGAAAAAGTATTCATTTTCTCTTTGAAACAAGGGCAAATTTCCTATGGTGAAAAATATATTTTTTGCTTCCACCACAAATGAGAACTTTTATATTTTTCACTTTTATTTGTCACAGCACTTTAAAGAATGTGCTAACAATCATATGCTGCTTGTAGAGTTTAGAAAACATTGGGGATATTTCCAGTAGGTGAAAATAATATGTTTTATTCAAGCAGTTTGAGACCCTTGGGGTGTCATGCACAAAAAAGTGTATTCTGTGTTAGCACCTGAGTGGGAGGAAAAGTAAAGTATAATAGAGCACTAGATTAAAAGTTTAACTAATTTTGCATCAGCATGTTTCCTCTTTAAATATTAATAATACCAGCACTTCGTGCTACTCAAAATTTAAAGGAAGAACATATATTTGTATGCAGTGTGCCAACTTCATCATGAACATCTTTTTGTTTCAACAGTGCTCATTCACTTCTGAAACACCTAAGGCTGTCAAAATCTCATGCTTGCCAAAATACAGCCAAGGCTTGTGCTTTTCAGGAGGGAGAGCAGAAGAATAACCAGATCCAATTCCTTTGTTCCTACCCAGCCTTGGTTGCTAATCAATTTTTCCCGGCCTCCAAATCTGTAATTATGGTGTCTCTTTCAGGCTGCAATAGAATACCAGGTTTACACAGCACAGGGAGAGATAAACAAGTACTCAGTGCAATTTGAAAGGTTTTGACCTTTAAAAGCTGTTAATCTACATGTGAATTATAATTAATCAATTAAAGGAGATTCAGTCTAGTACCAACATAATTAGATACAATTTTACTGCTGAATAAGCCATGATAACCCCATACAAATGAAGACAGAGTCCACTGCTCCTCACATTTTCAAACATCCCAGCTTGGCAGTTTTAGCAAAACTATGTAGGTTTCCCAAGTGGGATTTTTATGGCTTTGGAAAACAGAAGTGTTGAATGGTGAGACTAAGTTCCAAGTTCAATAATGTGGAGTAGTGTTTGGAAAATGCTTCTCACTTTAGTCTACATACTAACTTCAAATATTTCCCTGGGAAAGAAAGGAGGGAGGAAAATGGAATCCAAGGCACTGCAGGAGTGGAAAGAAGTGGCTGCTGATGACTGTTTTCTGGCATCTCTGAGGCCAAATTCAGGGATAAAACAGTAAACAAAACCCACGTAATGTGTGTTGTATTTAACCACCACAGCTAATAGCCCTCAACCTGACTCCAATGGGAATATGCAGCGATTAGAGACACCTGCAGGTTAATAATTGGAGTCATCTAAGCACAGAGGCAATTAATATGGGAAAACTCTCCTGAGGATGGAAAGGCAGTGCTATTTAAATAAATAAATAAATGAATATGCATGCATACATAAAAGGGACTATTTTTTATTCTTCTGAGTAGTCCACCTTTCTCCAGGGGCTAAAGACAAAGGCATCACTGAGGCATCCTTCAATATCAGTGGAAGTCTTGTCCCAGAAAAATGGCTGGAATAAAGATCTTGATCTCCTTTCAAAAGTTTATTAGCCTAAAACATTAAAAGTGTTCTATTTGGATACATATTTTGAAATTTAGTTTCAGACCCAACTTTGAAGTTTCTCTGTAGAAACTTCACACTCATTTCAAAGGCATTTTTATACCTTTTATGTAGCCTAGGAAATAAGTCAAAATTCAGACACAGGAGAAGCTACTGAAGGATAGTTTTACATGCCTGAATCCACAGATCTATGAATGATCTGGAATTTATTGCTTGCTGAACTTTGTTTTTAATATATAAAGTCAACATTGTTGGCATTTTAAGAAATTCCATGTAAACCAGAAGAGATTATATTTTTTCCTGGACATTTCTGAGCTTCCAGGTAAAATTTTTCCCCAAGTATATAAGATGCAACTAATATTTCACTACTCATTTCCTCTTCAAAGCCTGATGCTAAAGTAGATGTTTCAAGGGTAAGTAGCAAAGGCTAATGTACTCCTCAGCAAAATGGAAAAATGATAAAGTGAGAAAATACATTAAAGGACGTTAAAGGATAACTCTGACCATGTGACCCGGTCATAAAAAAAATCATTTTCAGAGAAAGAAATCAAAACCATGCAAGGGTATGAATTATTTATAGCATAAGGGTCCCCAGGAAATGTACAAAATTTGCCCTTAAATGATTCAGTTTAAGAACTATCCCTGTTGCTTTTCCTTGACTTCTAATGAATAAATAACTTGCTTCCATCTTGCTACATTTTCCTTGGATGATTTTGGCCTGAAAACAGGCATCCAGGTTATCTAATGCTTAGTATTCTGGTCAGAAAAGGACTCTGTAGAGCGCTTACATTTTTGGGGCTGAGGAGGGTCTGAAATAATGAGAGAAACATAGTGAGATTAAAAAAATAATTAAAAAAAGAAAGAAAGAAAGAAAGCAATTTCCCCACTAACCCCAGAGCAAACAAAACACAACACCACCAACACCACCAACCTGGGGCACTTTCCCCACCCTTTCTTGTTAGTGCAAGGAGATGAAGAAATGTCCTCCTCATCTTTCCCTCTCCTTATGCAGCCTTAGGGAAGCAAGGCAGTTACTTCAGGCACAGAAATAACCCTGCCCACATACTGGTCTGTACTTTAGCTTCAAATCAAGTCAGAATAAGGTACAGAACAGATGTCTATTAAAAAATACACTTCTCCAGAGCAGCAGAATGTCCTGCCCAATCTCCCTGGACAGACAGGCCATGGACAGCCATATTCATATCTCTTGCTTCTTACAAGATATGCCCCACCAGCCTGCATTCTTCTAACATTATGCATATTTTCTTGATTAAGAATAAAGTTAATGGAATTAGAAATATATTTTAAAATACTGAAAGAAGAGAGGGGACTTGTTTCTAGCTTTCAGTTTTATTCTGTTAGTTGACAGTAAACCTACCCCTGTTTCCTTGCACTAAATTTCCAGAACATTTTAGCTAACATTTAGCATAATGACATGTTCAAATGTAATCAGGACATGGCAGAAAGGTCTCTGAGAAGAAGGGAAAGTCATTTATTTCATGTAACTTGTTCATTTTTGTTCTAGACATTGTCAGATTAAATGAGCCACACTGAATTTAAAGGAGAAGATAAGCTATTATTACATTGTATTCCAAAACCTTCAGAGAAATACCAGAGATAATTGCCTTTAATGTCAATTTATTAAGCAACATTCTTGTGTGAAGCATCTGTATTGTGAATTCAGGAGTAGAATTTCTAATTCTAGTTGTAGTTTTTGTGTTTACAGAAAGCCAGAACACAAGCAGCATAATTTATGTATAAATGTCCCCTAAGGTAAGCATTTTCTATGTCAAAATAAGTTATAAAGAAAGAGAAAAAAGACATATGAATTCACCCAGAGACATGAGAGATGTGTAAGAGAAATGGCAATTAGGGCCCATTTCTATTCTTCCCTAAGAGTTCTCAGCAAAATGACTTTTTGCACTAATTTCTTCATTGTGTTTGTTGGTAAACAATATAATTCTTATTTACAATCTTTAGCAGTGATAGAAGCTCACTATATAGTTAAAAAAAAAAGACAATTACCTTATTCTCTAGTCTATTAATTTTAGGGTCTATAAAGGTAAATGTGATTCTCTCTGAAATACAGACATTACTGACAATGCAAACTAATATATATATAAATATATATATATATATATATAGCTACCTAATAAAATGAATGTGAATGTATGAATAATATGACCCAGAAGGTAGGAGAAGTGATCTTCTGAACCCAAAAATCTGAATTGTATTAGGGCCACGAGGTTGGGGCAAGTTAACTGAGGTTTTTATATTAAATACCCTGTAAGTGCTTTCACGTGCCCCCATCCTGCCTATGGGATTGAAGGAAAAGATGTGGGGTTCCTAGGGGTGCAGTTTGTTCTCCTGCTCCTCTTAGGGATGATGGATGAGTACAGACCATAGCAGAGATTTTTTTACTCAGCTGAGCTCTGCCTTATTTGGCTTTGTTTAAAACCACAAAGGAGCTGCATGACAGAAATCACTGTGTGCAGTGGTGGAATGGTGCAAGTTTTCCATCAAATGCTTCTATATGTTTATTTTCCTAAAACCTTTAGCACCCAAGTTCTTAATTTCCATTTCTCTTACAATTCTAACTTCATGAGAAGCTGAGTTACAGATGACAAGAACAGACTAACTGGCTTATCCAGGACGACACACATGGAGCTAGGTTTCAATGAGTTATTAGTCCTCAGCTCAAGGTAGCACTGTAAGGTTAGGATTTTCCTTTAACTTTGGGACAGATGTAACACAAGAACATTAAAAATGTAAGAGAAATCATATTGCTTTCTCAAAGGAAACCTCTAAGGTGTTGCTCATCTAAGTGATTTGATTGGAAATTGCTCATGGTCCTCAAGACATCTCTCTCTGATTTATTGTTTTTCATGCTACCAATGGAATATTGTTTCATACACTACATAGTTTAGGAGTTACATAAGTGCCAGAGTTATTTATGTGACTTGAGAGATTTAAAGACAAATGCTTTTTCAAGAATTCTCGCTGTCATGGCCACCAATATTAGTCAAGTTATACATCCATCTCTGAGATCAGTGTCCTCAGGACCTCTAGCTTAGTCTGAACCATAAAGATCTCAATGAAAATAATGGAAGAAGTGCAGAGCCTCTGCCCTGTGAACATCAGTAGAAATCTAGGAGGAATCTCCCTCTAACAAGCCCCCTCCTTGTGCAATCACTGAATTAGGATATACGGACACTGAGTGAGCTTTCAGACGGGATGCAATACAGCAGTCCAAAAACAGGGAGAAAATGTCTTTTGAGAGCTACACACAACTAACCAACACTCATTTAAACAGCAGGTATCAGACAAAGACTATCTCTGCCTGACAATAGTTCACATTCCATTTTACTAAGGATTTTTTAGTACCATACTACACACATTTGCAGAGAAACCAAATCTCTCTTACTCACTACAAAGGATATATAGACACCTGCCTTACTCTTCTAACATGGCTTTGTTTTGCTGCTCTAGATCAAGTCCAGTTTCAATAAACAAACAAAATAACAAATTTGGAGGCTGATCTTGATATCATTAAATATTTAGCAACACAATTACAATCACTTTCAATCTATATTTTTGCCAAACATTCAAAATCTGTAAAGAAATTATGACCCAGACACCTTAAACTCCAAAGAATAGGCTGTTTACTTCTAATAACAGGAGTTAGAGCTTTAAAAATTAAAATTTATAAAGCCCTAAAAACTGGTGTTGGCAAGCAAAAGAACTTTAAAGTACAATATCTTCTTGGATAACCTATATATTTCTCAATAAGCCAGTATCATAGGTCTCTAGAGATTGCATCCAAATTTCAAAGTAAACTTTATTAACACATTTTGTCTTCCATCTTTGAAAACTAAAGGAAGATTTGGTAAAGTAAAAATACCATACCCTTTTGCCTCAAACCTAAACATTCTGTAGCTTGGAGCAAGCCTTTAAGAAAATTTTAATATTTATAAAGTGTTTTTCATCATCCTGGGAAGCAAAAACCTAATCTCAGTATGTTTTAACGTTTATTAAGTGACCCATTAGCAATGGATATCAGCTAGAGTTTGTAGCACTCAATGTGGGCCACAAGGTATTTATGTCTAATATCACACTTCTCTCAACATTTCTGGATTTCAGAATCACAGAACAGCCTGAGGTGGAAAGGACCCACAAGGATCATCAAAGTCCATCTCCTAGTCCTGAATGGAACACCCCAGGAATATCCCACCATGTGCTGGAGGGCATTGTCCAAACACTTCTTGGACACTGTCAGGCTTGTGCTGCGACCACTGCCCTAGGGAGCCTTGTTCCAATGTCCAACCACTCTCTGGATGAAAAACTTTGTCCCAATATCCAACTCTCACATTTCTGTAGCCAGCTACAGGATGTGGAATATTGGAGACAATATCAAATTGAGGCCATAAAAGGCATGTGTGGATTTTTGACATGAGTTTACTCTCGTGTATTTAAAAGGAATTGTCAGAGTAGAAAGGTTGATCATTTGTACAGTCATTAAACCAGCTAGGTGCTAATTTTTTAAGTAACCTCTTAATCTGAACCTGCAACCTGAAGGGAGAAAATAAATATTCTTTTGCTTTGTGGGATGCTGTTAGGGATATAATGCCCACAATAAAGGTATAAAACTAGTACTGCAATCTTGTTATGTTCAATGAAAGACTGAAATTCAGTTATTAAACAATTAATTTGCAAAACTGTAATATGTGCCTGGGTTATGGACTTATCTTTCCACCGTTCTTATCTTCATTTATATACATTTCTAGCTTCTGACACTATTCACTAAAATCTTAGATCTAAAATTAAGAGAATTTTGAAACTTTTTTTTTAATGTCATGGTGATTATTTTGAAAGTCAACACATGTATCCTAAATTCTACAAAAATTAAAATTTTAATATGGAAGTTCACCTTTCATGTACCATCATGCCTCAACAAGAAGTTGAATTTCATGCCCATCTTCATGAACAAATTTCTTCTGTGTATCCATTTTTCTGCAATAAATATGACCAGGCTAGAGTCCTACAGCCATCACACCTGGCTTTTCTTTTGTTATACTAATTTTTTAAAAATAAATGTTTCAAAACTCTTTTCCCTCTCTCACCATATTCCAAGATATTGTCAAATTATATATTTTTTATACAGAACATCTGCAAAATCAACTTGTATTTTTGTTTTGTGCAGATTATTTCTCAGACAAAATGAAAATATCTTTGGGATTAAAAAAAAATTAAATATGACATTATTTTATATGTACCAGCCCTGTGAATTGTCCTGTGTTTTAGAGGAGTATTAAATATTCTTGTCAAAACACACAGATATTTCTTAGACTTTTTGGTTAATCAGTTGTGTGAAAAATGTGGATTTGAGCTGTACTTTCACATGTTGTGATGGAAAATGACTGTCAGATATGTCACTACTCTCACACATTTTCACTGGGAGAGATTATCATCATTGGGATATCAAAAAGCAATTCCAAGCAATACACCTGACTAAATGCAATTAAGTAAACCAGGTTAAGAACCAAACGTTTATTGAACACCATGTATGATCAATCTGAATAGCTAATTACAACAACAATACAATCCTCATAGACTGAAATGCTTTCAATAAAATCAAAACTACATGTATTCTGTGAGGTAAAACTAAGATTAAATTTATCTTAGCCGACACATGAATCTTTTATCAAGATTTGGTCTATAAATTGTACATTGCAGTGCATTGAAAAAGTCTCTGTCATGGCTCAGACTGCAGCTCCTCCTCATTCAGGTTTTCAGTGCTGGCAATGTTTGCTGTTAGCTGAAACTCTGACCACACTATTTCTCTTCCATTCCCATCTCCAGGTACCACTGTTTCCCAGGAAGGTCTGGCACATCCAGTCCTCTGGACCTGCGCCCATCTATTGCTGTTTTCTAAGATTAGTTTACCTTTCTGATTTGCATTGACCAAATGTTCCAAAATTATAATCTCTTAAATGTACTAAATAGAACCTTCTATAAAACAAAAAAGTGTGACAGCTTGAAAAGAGAAGATAGGTTTAAATTTAAAGTAAGCTTGAAGAGAAATATATAAAGAAGCCTATATAGACACACACAGTTTCTCCAGAACACAACACTTTGTCCAGGAGATCAAAATAAAGGCATCAAAGACAGTACCATAAAGACTCATCACTGGCTTGGCCACTCTAGATACAGAAAGCAGATGAAACTGGAAAGATAATACTTTGAGGTAATTGAATGCATGATGATTATAAGAAGCTGTGTAGTTTGATATAACAATGTATTGCATCAGCTTGTGGAACACCACTCCTCTCACACCCCCTAACTCTAATTTCAATATAAGTTTTTTGTATGTGAGGTAATTTATTATTAGTGTAGGTCAGAACATTTGAATGAGATGCTGGGATCAGTGTCTGGGAGGATGAGCAGACCTGCTCTGCCTCAGAGGCTGCTGGTTGAGTCCCACAGTGATGCTGGGAGTACTTGCTAAAATTGCTACACAGATGCAGAGCTGGAGAGTTAAGTGATTTCACAGTTCGTTTACTCTTAGCGGTATAAAACATATTTGCCACAATTCTCTGGTCCAAAAAGCTTTCTAGGTCCCTGGGCTTAGCCCAGTAGAGATGGTCTAAAGGAGAAACTATGAACAAAATCTCACAGAAACTACCGAAGACCCCGCTGACCTTAGTGATCTTTAGATTGGACTGTGAGAGTACATCTGCTTTCATTTAACATGAGACTGAAGTGTGATAAAGAGAGTGATATTACCTTTCACATTTTTGAAATCCAATATTATCTTTTAATTTATTTTTTTTAACCTTTAGATCTTTTTGGTATGCAGTTACTTTGGTAAAAGAGTTCGCTGTAACACACATCCAGCTGATGAAACTATTGGAATAGAGATCAAGAAAGGTGTCCTAGATACCATAAAAAAAAATCAACATAATTTTTACTTTAGTGCTCTTATTTTGTGTAGGGTAGGGGGAAGAAGCAAATTACTTAGTCTATTATGTTAAGAAAAATTTTCAGTAGCACTTTAGGTTAAGCCAGGTAGTCTGCAAAGTACTAATACTGCAACTCAACTCATTGTCCCCAAGAATCAACCCCTCTATGAAAGTCACTTATGAGCATCTAGGGAAAAAAACCTGCAGCTCAGCTGAGGATATCTATGAACTATTTAAATCTGAACATTGAGCAGAGAACTCTCACATCTGCTTACATACCCTGTGAGGGCATTTTACCTTGTATAAATGTCCAGTAAATAGATAACACAGTTTTCAAGTATGTAAATAGATATGTACTGACTCAAGAGGAGTAGAGATAGATGAAGCTAGAAAAACAGAAGGGAAGACTGAATTCCATGCCTGGATTAGAGGCTACCTTCTGTCTACACATTACATGGTGCCATAACTGAAGTTCAGAGAGAGTTGAGCAAGATGAAGTGGGAGGGAAGCACAGATATGATTTTTTCCCCTGGTAAAAAATTTTATTGAAATATATTTTTCTTATGATTGCTCAGCAGTGGTTTTTAATTCCTAGAGAATTCAGAGTGTTGGAATGATGGATTAGAAGGAAGCAAGGGGAACACAGTCCACAAAGAAATAAGTTGTTAACAAGATGTTGCTCAGCTACATAGCTGAGGTCAGTTAAGTCATCCTCTCTTGTAAAACCACTAGGAATGGCTGAGTGATTATCTCATTTGCTAAATGACTGAACTAGATCAGACTCTCAAGAAATTCATAGGATGAAGAGTAGTTCAGATGTGCAGGTGTTACTACTCAGTGCCTGGAAATCATCCTCTTCTGGCAGCTATTTAATTCAGTCTAATTACATATGCAAAATTCTGTTACTTTTCTTATATACCACTCATTTTCCAAAGTAAACTATTGTAAGATCCCACATACCTGTTGAATAGAAATAGATTGAACCCAGACAGCAATTGTAGCCTCCAGCTCAAAGTAACTGTGTCAGAGATGAACTTTTGTAAATGCTCAAAGAAAAAAAATTAAAAATTCGGCAGCTATTTCAAACTTCTTTAAATGGAAAACTATTGATGATTACAACATAGTATCAATATTTCCTTGACCTCGATGATAAAAACCTATTGGATTTTAAATTTTCCTAAAAGTTACTGGTCAATTTTGGATCTTATGTAGTTTAAGCAACTAAAAAGTACTGCCTGATACAGTAACTGTAAAAGGTCAAGCGAATGTACTCAAAGAGCTGTAGATATAATTGTGCTCAAAATATATTAGATCACGCAGCTCATCTTTCTGACAGAGTTTTTTAAAGGAGTTTAATTTCTCGTTATTTGCTTAAGCTTTTAAAGGATAATATTGTTGGCTGAACTTTTCAGCAGAGAGTTACAGTTTGAAATATTTTTTTAATTTAAAAATCACCATAGATGCTTACCACTGAAAATTCACCTCTTAACTCTAAACATTTCTTAGAAGGTTGGAGTGGAAGAGAGGAAAGGGCATTTTCTAATGCTTTTCACTCAGGTATCTTAAAGCTTCTCATTGCAAAAATGATATTGGGTTAAAAAGGCTCTTTTAGACTGAGATTCAAACACCTCAATTCCTAGAGCTGCTGCAGTGGTTAGAGCTTCCCCAAGGTTGCTTTCTAAAGATGGATAGACACCAGAGGAAAAAGAGTGAATGCTACTGCTTCCATTGCTAGGCCAAAGCAGTCTTAAATGATAATAGTCAAGTCGGACTTCTACTGTACTGAGACTCACAATCATCTCAAATTAACAGCATCAGGCAGAGAGCACACCATGAAAACATCTTCCACTCCCTGAAGTATTTTTCTTAACTGGGAAAAATTTGTGCATAAACCCAGGATGTAATTAAAATCAAACCTATATTTATATGGACCTTGTTAAACATCTACAGAGTGTAATAGTGAGCTGTCTGTGCCAAATTTATAACCCTACTACTTATGGAAAGAAAATCATTGACCACTAAATGGAACAGTGTGGTGACTAATGGGGTTCACACTAAATCTGCACTGCTTGTTCTGGATGGCTGAAATCAAAAGAACACTTTTCACCACTTGGAGTCTGGATGTGCTTTGAAAACCCTAGACTTCCCTCTCTTTGATCCAATGAAATGAAGTGAAACATGTAGCCTCTAGGCAGTTTTTAGGTACTGAAAGATCAAATAGATGCTATTACAGTGCAATTTGCTTGGTGAAGCCTAACAGAACAGATCTGCTCAAAACTTGCCATGTATTTTGCAGACCACATAGAAGAGGAAAAGGTAACTAAACTGAAATTATAGTACATTTGTACTGTTGATTCAAATGTTACTGAAAAAAATACATTCTTCACTAGCACTAGTAAGGTTCAAGATCCATACATTTGGCTAAGAGGCTGCTCTTAGGAATTCTATCTAACCTTGCATTGTGCATAACACTACCTTGGGTTTGCTTCAAAATGTCTGGATGCTCTCTTATTTTTTTTAATCAAAAGAATAGGTCTCCTTAAATGGTTCAACACAATAGAATTTTGTGTTCAATCTATATCTTGTATTAGTCAATAAACAAGTCCTGCCTTCTCTGCATGTATCCTTATGAATTAAGTATTGTCATGACTTTGATCTCTCTCCTCTAATTTCATTTTTGTCTTATGTCTGATTTCCTGCTTTTCTGCTCTACATGGATAATCATTCAAAAAGTGTTTAGAATTCACAAACATTTTCTTGAATGAAATGGCAGAGTTCCAGATAGCTACACAGGAAAAAAACCCTAGAAACTTATTTATACAAATATTCCCTCATCATACTTTGTTTGCCACACTTGGCTTATTTTGTTACAGAAAAATGGAGTTAACATAAGACTAGTAATTATCCACTCAAGAGTGGCATCCTAAATTTTCATATAAGAATTTAATATAGGACAGAAGAGATGCATTTGGAATTTACTGGAATTTGGCACTCTGTACAAGTTTGAATTGGAAATTACAGTATTTTTCCCTGGTCTCCCACACACTTTTAATTCTCTGTGTATAATAATCTGAATAGTTCTAAGAAATCAACTTTTACAATGTGATATAGAAAATATTAATTTGGTCCATTGCTCCTGAAAAATTAATTACTTATCAAATAATCAATAGTTACTCTTTCACAGTGTTAATGTGAGAGTCAACAAAACATGCTATAATTCTATAGAAAATGCTAATCACTTGGGAGATATTCTGAGTCTCAGATTTTAACAGTCTATTAGGGCATAACAGGACAGGAAGATCCAGGTTTGAGATTCTTACAGGCTAATTAGAAGAACAGAATTGATTGCTGAGACACCCTCGCCCAAAGTTTTCTCTGGGTGAAACTCCTTTTTTTCATGATTATTTAAAAATAAAATTCCATCTTGCTGATGGCAAAAAACCCAATTTAACATAAAGCAAAACAAAGCCAATCAAAAAAAACCCAAACAAACAAAAAAACCCCTCCAACATTCTCACTAATAAAAACCAGTCTTATTTTACTAAGGTAATACACATCTCCAATTGCCTTGAAAAGCTGTGTGGAACTATGCAAAGATCATATCCCTGCTAAAACACCACCTTCCACCACAATGCCTCAGCAAACTCCTTCTGCAGAGAATAACTTTGCAGTTACTTTGCTGCAGTAGCAGCAAATACTATTCAGTTGAGGTCAATTTAGATTTATTTGTAAATCTACCTTCAAACCTTGAAATCTATGTCATACAGATAAACTTTTCCCAAATATCCTGACTTCCTTAAGATCCTTGCTCTGTAAGTAGCAGCACTGGATACCTGACTGAACAAAAGAGATTCACCAAATTAGATGCTGGTGTCAGTCTGTTCCCTTTAGCCCTGTGTTTCCAGTTCTGGGTAAGTTTAATGTTCCCCATTCTAGGCATGAAAAGAATTGCATGCTTTGCATTCATTCATAAATCTCTTTTTGGAAAACACATTGCTATTCTTCATGACTGAAACCTGAAATCTAAAGCATGCACATGTACATTCCTGTTGCAGTGTGTGACGTAAGATTCACGTGTTTTAGATTGTGTTACACAAATGTCAATCTGGCTTTTCCCACGCCCCCCTCTCCTTCAATTGGTGGACTGGGTATTCCCTTCCCCTTGCTCCGCCCCGAGGGATAAAAGAGAGATGGTGGGCGGGGAGAGACTCTCTTTCCACTTAGGTTTCTAGTAGGAACATCGGTGTCACTAATAGAACTTAATAAAATCTGGACCGAAACCTAAGTAGAAGTGCGCATCTTTTCTTCACCTCGTCCGGGATCTGCAAAGAGGTGCTCTGAAGGTAAACGGGCTGGCTTGCTAACTTGCTGGGGAACGCTTTGCGCTTCTTGCTCCTGCTTAGACCGCAGCCTGTCTGGACTTGTCTCGACCACGTGGACTCAGCTCGCCGCGGACGCTGGGAAGCCAGAGACCGGGGAAAAACCCCCAAAAAGCGCCTAGCACCCCATCACATTCCCAGGTGAGTTACACAAAACTGCTACCAAGCATTAATGCAGCATCAGCTGGATTGATTTACCTCTTCCAGGCACTGGAAGCTTTCAAATCCCATTTTCTTGTTTCATGAAAGTAGTTTTGATTTTACAGATTTAATTTTAGATCTAATTTTCAGCGACGCCTAACTGGCCCAGTAGCTATAATTCTGATTTTAACACTGACTTAACCTTCCAAACAGCTAATGAATAACATTAGTTTCATTCACCAGCTGCCAGGTTCTTCAAGATGATGATGATTTGTCAGTGAGGCAGAAAGAAAATGTCTTAATTTTTTTTTTTATATTTCAAGCTTATTTAGAGCTAAATGTTGTTAGTCATATTGAGATGAATTCAATAAATGATTCCCACTCTCTAAATTACCTGTGACTGATAAATCCTGAGACTTGGCCTAGGATACTTAATATTCAAGGTGTATGTTACACCTCCTTAACTAAGGCTAACACATCCTGCAGCACAGCTGGAAGACTTCCTTGAAAAACAAAACCCTAACTTGGTTTGCATCAACTTCAGAGTCAAAATACTTCCATGGCTTTGAAATAATAACTCACAACTGAAGATCTCAGTAGGCTTCCAGCCATTTCTAGGCATGGTTACTACTAAAAGACTAATTTGTACTCTTTGTTAGTGATGTAAATCCCACGGCCTGGACTACACAATGTTTCCTCTGTGAGGGGCTCAAACCACACTCAAATACAATTAATTGCCTACAAACTGTGTCTTTCATTCAGGTGTGTGAAAGCATTAATTTTGATCTTATCTCTCCACAGATTAACGGCAGCTCATACTTTTATGGTGATTTCACAGGACTGATTGAAGGGAAACAGAACTAGAATCTTTTTCTTGCTTACTTCTACAATAACTTTGGTTTTTTTTGCCTACTGAAGAGAAAGCATGGATGCTTAGATTTCCAAAGACATCTGCTAGAAGGTAAGTGTTCAAATATTGATTTTTATGTGATGCAAAAATCCAGCTTCTCTAAGATTCTCCCTTGACTCCTACCATAGAATCTGATCAGGAAAAAAGTGAAAGTGGCATTAATGTGTAAACTATCCAGAGAGGAAAGAGGGAAAAATGATCAATATTCTTGCGTCTTTCTAAGAAAGCACAGGTTAGAGACTAGTGCTGGGGCAAGGAAATGAAATAATAAAAAAATTAAAATTACCCTCTTTTCTTGTCAGATGTGACTGAGCTCATAGAAAGAACATTGGCTTTAGAAAGCACAATAAATTTTAAGGACAATAGGGCTACTTCCTAAATACAGCAGCCAACACACTGGTTTATAAGAGCTACTACATTTCTTCTGATGACTGAATAACAAAGCCAGTAGGGAATAAAAAAAATACTAGCATGATAATTGAGACAAATGGAATAGAAATATTTGATTGCCTCTCTTCTTCCATGTTACAGATAAACAATCCGATAATTTGGCAAGTATTGTGACTGAACAGTAGGAGCTCTTGGCTTTAAAAGATCCCAGTTATTTGCCAAACCTAGAAAAAAGTGTGTGAGTAAGTTTGTAGCTTCTCTTCATCTCTTTAGTCAGGAATTTTATTCTTAAACAATTTTATGTATGCTTGTCTTCCAAATTAGTAGTTTAAGGTTACTAATTACATTAACTTACTCAGCAGTACAATGCTGTGTATCAATACAGAATACATTAGGAAATCAGAAGCACGTCTAAGTTTGCTCTCCCTCTAGAATCAAATAAAAATGTCACAGTACTGCAGTCAGACAGTTCAGATATGAATATTCATTGGCAACTGTTTTGTGACAGATTTATGAATGCTTTCACCTGCTGGTGGAAAAACATTAAGTTGCAAAATAAAACTATTAAAATAAGTGAAAAGAAAAAAAATAAAGGATCTACACAGATGGATGATGCATTGGAATTATGCAATCTTGAGAGAAAAGAATGGTCTTAATTTTCATATTATGAAAACATTTGTTTTATATATGCAGATTGTCAAGGTCTTTGCATTTAACTCACTGTCATCACACAATGTTCACCAAACATGTAGAGTGATGGGCTCGGCTATCCCATCACCACCTTGTGGCAGAAACACATGGAATGGTAATTCTTCAAGGATTTTGACTGCTATTTTCCTTTTGTATTAACAAAAGAGGAAGTCTCCATTAAGAGAAGAGCATTTTGTCACTCAGGATAAAAGGTTTGATTACAAATATTATAATAATAAAAATGCATAGCACTGCTAGAGTGCTTTCAGCCTGAGGATCTGAAATTGCTTTTAATAAATTAAGTCTTGAGATTTTTAAGAGGAAAGCATTAGCCCCACTTTAGAGATGGTGAAAGTGATGAACACAGAGGATAACTTATTAGTTCAATTTAAAAACAAGGCATAACACACAGGTTGGAGGCAAATAAACTAATAATGATGGATTAAACAATTTCTGTAAATTAAAGCACTTTTTAAATTATTTATGTTGGAGAAGCATCATGATCTGAAGCTGGTTAAAAATATGTAAAAGAAGTGTGGGCTTGTTTTACCATTTGTGTCACAGGAAACTTTACTGTGCATTCTTTGCATTTCTCCTAAATGTTGTAAATTTGACTCCACAGGCTACATTTTCACTTTTTTTATTACAAACACAAGTGAAATACACCAAAATTTAGATTATTTTAATGAGCTGGTGTAGGTGGTTAAGCAAGTGTTTGTAACAATACCTATAAATGCTAGGCTAATCTGTGTGGATTTTTGTGATACTACCTGACTCAGCTTCATAAAGATAAAATCAAAAGAAACAAAGTAGAAGAGATAAAGGATCATAACAACAGTCCTTAGTGAAAGAACAAAGAACAAGCTCAAGCCCTACCACAGTGGCCAGGTTTATTCATCCCTGAAATAGAAAGAAATGTAATAATTAGAAAGATATTAGTTTAATCAAGAAGGAAGTTGGGTGGGTGTCTTAACAAAATTGTATCTGAGACTGCCATAGAAACAGGGACCAAGAAGCAAGGACAACATGAATGAAAGATTCAAGAAGAAAAGTTTAATCTTTCCTGAGAATTAATTTTTGTGGATTTTTTTTTCTCTTGCTTCAAAGATTTATCTGTATCTGTGTATGAAAGACTGCATTGCCTTTCACAGACTCATATTATTAACTTGTTTTAGTAGCTTGCTGGTCTTTTCTCTGGTAAGAAATAAAACACCTAAAGCTGTGAAAGAGAGTAAGACTAGACACAAGTTAACCTGCCTGGCTAACAGAGAAGGATAGTGATGGACAGTTCCTCTTGCCCAGAAAGATCTATTTTACCTCCTGGAAAAAAAAAAGGGCATTTTCTGGAAAGATGTACTCAGAGGCACTAAAAAGGGACTAAAATGTGCTGCCCAGCTTTTAAACTGTGGAAATTACCTGGGATCTTGAGTAGTGTTCATACAAGCCAAATGAGGTGCAATCCTAAAGCACTCATTGCAATTTTTGACAATCAGAAATCTGACCTGTATTCTAAGGGGAACCTTCCACAAGTTTGTGGGGCCTGTTTCTCTAATCCCTTTTTGAGCCCATGCATCCAGCATCAACAACATCTTCCAGCAAGGGTTTATATTTCAAGTAACAGAATAAAGAAAGGGAAAAAAAAAAAGCAGCACTTCCTTCTGGTTTAAATAAGCTACCCAGTCACTTAACCAGGTGTCAGCAAGATGTTATGAGTAAGACCAAGTCATTATTCTGTACTTTTTCCCTACTGATCTTCCAAGCTGCATGCTAAGGGGGACCCTTACACCCAGGTGGCTTCCAATGAACTCAGAAGGCCTTGGTATGGCCTTATCAATCCAGGAACATACAGTACTTTACAAGATTTTTGAACTACAGAAAGTACAGACATCCTTCTAAAACTACATTTTGCATTCTGATGAAGTCAGAATCAGTGTCTGTAATTAAATTTTTTTCTCCAGCTACAAAATTAAAAAATACTGAAGAGCTTGGCTACATGAACTTGGTCAAATATTTGCAAAGGACTTAAAGCCTGGATGACCATTCTTATTTTATTTGCCATTCCTTAATTTTATGTAAATATTTAATTAAATCTTACTGCAATATGATAAGAAATTAATTGAGTTTATTTTTGAAAGGAAAACCAAGATGAAAGCAAAGAAGTTGCAAAATCCCTTCAGAGATGAATTGGGAGAGGAAAACTGGGGGAGTTCTTTTATTTTTAATTTTATTTCTTTAGGCATATTAACAAATTGCTGTGGTAGAATCCTATCTTACTCATATTCTCGACACTTGTTTCCTGCAGGCAATATGAAGACAGGCTTTTAAAAAGGAGTAACAAAAGTAAAAACACTTGCTCCCTCTCTAATTGGGAACTAATGTAGATATTACTTTATACCAAAGAGGTAAAGGAACACCATGGTAACCTAAGAAGAAAACTTATTCAGGGTGTATAAAATGCATTCTTAATGCATTCTAAACTCTCTTAATAGTATTACAGCTCTACAAATTTTTCACAGATTACATGAACATTACTTATTTTTTTTAAATATTATTTATGAATTATAACTTTTCCATATTTTATGCTTTTCTGTTGAGATTTCTGCCTTTCACTCATTTCTGCTGTCATGAAACCTGTTTCCCATTTTATTGAATTCAGTTTGACTGTATACTCCAATCTGCTATAATTGAAGACATTTAGTCCCAGATGTGATATTTTTTTTCCCCTCACAACAAAAAGCAGTTGTAGTAAATGCCTTCATGTTAATATTTGTTTCTCCAAATTAGCATGCTAGTGTTTTCTTTCTTCTTTCATTTTAATTTGAAGAAGGACAGAGGGACTCTGCTTCATCCAAGTAATGATCTTATGTTTTGTCTTCGGAGTTTTAATCAAAGAATCAAGAAAACATTGTAAAAGGGTTTTTTTTCAATTTTCTTGGTTTCTTAAAGAAATTTTAAGCTTTGTGTTTGTAAAATAGAGATAAATCTTTTAGATGGCTTGAGAATGACAAAGAAATATCAGTTCTGGAAAACAAAGGAAAAAACATTTTCATGGGCTTTCATGACCAAAATTTAAATGCAAGGGCCTGTTCTACATCCACACTGTGGTTTTGCAATAGTCAGTGTTCTGCCTTTGTTATTATATTGTGACCCTGAATGAGCATTAGTTTTCTACAATTTTAAAATTATATTCTAAGGGAAACCCCAGAGATTTTCCCCATTCCAATCATGAGGGAAAAAAGATTTTGGTAACCTGATCTGATTGTTGAATCTCTCGGTCATAACCAGATACCTATTACATATCTTCCTAGTAATAACTTGACCCACATTATTTTTACTGTAATGTTTTCATTCTTATGACTCCCATGTGAGACCTGTAAGACTGTTATATCTTCATTTTGTGAAAGGGAAACAGACCGAATTCTGATCCCATTATAATCACTGGCAATATTTTCATTGACTTTAGGTTCTTGTTCTAATTATGTTTCCCATTATTATTCAAGACTGTCAAAAAGCCAGAAATTAAACTCAGCTCTTGCATATCCCAGCGTATCCCTGACTCTATAAAAAAAATTAAATAAAAAATGATCTGCAGAATAATTTCTCACTGTATTATGAGACCAGAGTTTATCAAAATAGACAATAGCTTTTAACATGAAATGTGTTCTAAGTCACAGTGTAGAACTTTGTACACGTGTTTAGGCTTTTAGTTTAATTGAGCTAAATGAGCTTCAAAAACATCTCACTAACAAGACCACTTTTTTCTTTTTCCTCTTCTGCCTTTTCCCAAAATACACCAAACATCCACTTGACAAATTTAAAAAAAGAACAGGGTACCATTCCTGGCCTTTTTTTTCCCAGCCAAAACACTCACACAGGGACACATGGGTAACCTGCCACTGCAGAACAACATGGTGTGCAATTGTATGTGTGCTCAATGTGCTCATTTTCTGATCAGGCTATGTGACAGCAGCTCTGACACATCTCATTAAAGGTTTACTTGCTGTACCACTCACAGTCGTGATGATTTTCAGACCTGTCATGCTATAGATGGATAAATGAATTAAAAAAACGTTCTTGAGACAGTGCTGATTCAAGAGATGATAGATCATTCACTTCTCCCGAGTAAGTTAGTTGACTAATGATAAGCAGCATTACAGATGAACAAAGAAACCCTTATTTATTTCTGTTACTTAGAATTGTTTTGGTAGGACATTTATATCAACACAAAAATTTCAAAGTTAATATTTTCACCTTTTTCAGCAGAAGTTGCCAAAGAAGTTGGTTTCATTGTTCAGTGAGCTATGACCTATATGTCTATATCATTGTTCTACACCAGTGTCCTTCTTTCTTTTCAGAATATGATAAAAATATTCCCCAGTGACAGTAAGCCTGACTGCTTGGCCTTACACACACACACACACACACACACAAAATGTACATAAAGGCAGAGATTGGACTACAGAGCTCATAAACTGTGAAGAACCATCCTGAACTCTTAGCCCAAATATTCCTTAATCCTACTCCTGCTTTGTGGCAGCTAAGGGGGAATAGATGGATATGATACTCTTTTTCATAAGCATGTAGCCTTCCACAGGAAAAGCACAGAAAATGGGTGAAAGGAAATCACCCAAGTTTCAATACTTTGCACTGGAGAAGTGATTGCTAAAAAGGGAGAAGGCAGTGGTTTCAGGTGAAAGCTGATAAATATTTCAGCAAGGAAATCAGACTGGGAATTGGCCTTTATAAAGGAAAATTAATATTGACAAAAGCTGTTTGATGTGCTGTTGAAAAGGAGCAAGGCTATTTTCATTGAATTCAGACTGAGAGAAAAGAGTAAACAGAACAAAATCTTCAGCAGCTTGAGCCCACAGAAATGTTGGGTTTGAGTTTATAATGCTGATGAACCAAGGCCCACAGAACCCAACTGAGCTGCTTCTGAATAAGGTTCTGTGGCCCCTGTAAACCCCTGTTACTCAGTAGCCATGTAATCAATTTATTTATATATACTGGAAAATTATTATCACTTATGAAGTTTATAAACTTGCAAGTTATTTCCCACTTTTCTATTCATATGGTTGGGAAAAAGATTTCAGCATTCTTTTGCTTCATGCTATTTTCTAAACCAAAAAATTACAATCATGGGCTCAAAAGTAAAACTAACTCTAAAACACACGTCCTACCAATTCCATCATAAAAATTCTAGAGAAACTTGCCCATGCCCTTCCATTGACAGTAATGATTCTATCTCATGAGTTAGCAGTTCCTCCATTGGGCATAACCCTAGGAATAGAGATATCAAAGGAGAGATTAAAAATACTCTTCTTGACCTGACAAAGGGGGATAAGCTGTAAAATGGGAGGTCAAGCCTGAGATTGCTCAGAGCGACAGAGATCCTGTTTTAAGGATAGTAGTAGAAATCAAACCATGTAATTTTATTTTTGCAGTGCCTCTAGAGGTGCAAGTATCAATAACTTTCTGTTACTACATTTCAGTTAGTGCTCATGTATATGGAATATAAATTAAAACAGAGTTATTATGCCAGCTTCTACTTCACATCCTAAAACTCAGCCCACTTGTTTAAGGACAAGCCCAGGCTCACAGAATATCAGAAAAGCCGTACATTTAAAGTAAGGCTTAAAGAGGAATCCCAAGTGAACCTAGAGTAGCCAAAAGGTACTTGCTGGTTAGTTGTGAGAACAGATCTCTTCCAGCCACAAAACAGCAGTTCTGTAGATAGCAGCTTCTTCATGCTGTTCTACTGATAGATTGAATCTGCTATGGATGAACAATTATAGAGAAAACAAAGATCAATTATTATAGTAATTTACAGTCTTGACCTAGTTTGAACTTGGGTTTGTGCAAAGGCTACATGGAAACTGAAATTTTCTGCTCAGGTGAACACGAAAACTTCTTAAACTGAGGGTTCTTTCTTTCACTCTCCCTTCTCCAAGTTATGACCCAACACCTCAATGGGACCTGAGAAATGGTCCAGGTTGCAGGGCTTTCTTATTCCAGTGGTAAATCATGGTACATAATTTCTTCCTAAACTGCCTGATTTTACAAATATATTATATATATATATATATATTATTGGGAAACCACCTTCTACTTCAAAAGACTTATTTTAAAAATAGCTCTTGTCTCAAAGATTATACTTTTAGATGATTTGTATTTGGGTAAGTAACCTAGGTAAGTACACCGTTCTCCAGCATTTTAACTACTTTTAATAAAGGGTTTACCCTCCAATCTTCATTCATAACTACTTAAAAACCTAATACTGCTAAATGTACGATGGCCAGAAAATTATTTTATGTCTCTGAGATTTAGAAGTTGTCTCCTACCCTAAGATAATTTAAGCAATCATTACTACATTACATATAGAGCAAGCATACTATTTAAATCTGAAACATAAACTTTCCCTTATTGCAGTGTAAAAATGACATAAGACAACTTTAATTTCAGTGGGCTGAAGCATCTCCATTATTTCCTGTCTGTTCATTTCTGGACATTTCTGCGCTTTCTTTCATCTAGACCATGCCAAACCACTGCACATTATCCTTGAGACAGGAAGAAACAACAGCCGGACTTTACCTCCTTGAGGAAAATATTGCTGCAGCTGGGAATTTGTTTTTTTCTATCACATCAAATATTTATATTGATTCAACATAGCTGGACATCTAGGAAGACTGATGCTGCCTGACTGTTTCATATTTGTCACTCATGTTGCTTTGATATATCTTGACTTTTGGCCTAATTTCATCCATGTACTGCTCTTCATTTATTGTCTGTGTGCATCTAAAAGTAAGTCTGGAGCATCTTGAGGTCATGAGAGAATGTAAATCACAATGACAAATTTGCATAATGTGTCAGTATGTATCTGGAATGGCCTCATGGCAAGAGTCTTTAAAAACCTCTAACACTACCCACACTTTCTTTGAGTTTACTTTTAAAAGTCAAAGCACATCATGTTCTTACAAGTTTCTATGGTTGTATAGCTTTCAGAAAGTTCACAATGTATTTTATAAGTAATAAAACAGATCCATATGTAGCAATCAAATTTATATCAAGGCTATTTCAGGTTTTTTACCTTATGAAGTGATGCCACAGCAATAGATAAAAAATTAATGAGTTTGTATCTTTGCCCAGTAAAATCAGTGTATTAAAGAACCACTTGCTCAGAGAATGCATTATGGTTAAAGAAAATTAGAAAAGAAGTCATTCAGTGATGAGAACAGGCTGACAACATTCATTCAATCCAGGTATAGAAGTTGATTCCAATTTTTTTTGTTCCCATGAGAAACATAGAATAAATTTTGTCTTATTCTCTGAAACCTTCCCACTCTCTTCTCAAATTTAATATATTCTCAAAAAGAGTACCTTAGCATCCTGTCCCTAAAGGCTTTTCCTTACTATATATATAAAAAAAAAAATGAAAAGAAAAAAAGTGATTTTTTTCCCCACAAGAAATCTACATTTTAAATGGAATTTATTTAGAAAGGCATAAATTTTCTTGCAAGTTCAGAGTAACTTGAAAAGAATCAGGACAGGGAAAAGAAACAGTTATTTGTGATGAATGATGACCTACTTAATTACAGAAAAGAAGAAAGATTATAGTGAAGGCAAGAACACATGCAGAGATATGTTGGTCATCAAGGAAAGTATTTGCAGATGTAGGTAAAGTTAGGGAATAAAAAACATAGAGCAAAAGGCTCCAGGGGAATTGTTCTAAATGAACCTGTTCAGTGTTACTCTTATTTCTAGAATAGTTAATCAGAGAACAATGAATATAAAAGGGGTGGAAAGGCATTATTCTCTTCCCAAGAGTAGTGAAAACATCTGAATATGATGCTATATATGCCTAAAAATTCCTGAAGTACAGTTCTACAGACAAGTGGAAACTGTCCTTTTGTGTCTTCTCCACAATCCAGATGAGTAAGCCTGATACTAAAATGTTATATTTTTATTTATAGACATATAGTTAGTGCTAGTCTGTTTTGGATGAATATTTAATTATGAACTGAGGGAAAAAAATAAAGGAAATATTCATTACTGGCTTTTAAAATAAAATATTTTCCCTTCTTCTTTTAAGATACTTCATTGCCAGTAACTTTCATGTCTGAGGTAAAATAATTTTAATCACAGCCAAATTCAGCCCTTATACAAAACCAGTTTAAAATCTTTTGAGACTGTTGTCAGTCCAAATATTTATCTGTTAAGCTAATGACCCCATCATTTTCTTCAGTCAGAAATACCACAAAGCAGTGTTTCAGTGCTTGTTAGGAGGCACATGAGAGAAAATGTTAAAATGCATGTTTGGTCAAGAGCAATGTATAATGAGCAATCAAGTAAGAGTGAATATTTGCAGAGATGATCACAATGAATATATTTCTTTTGAAGCAGGATACTATTGTAAGTAAAGTGTATTGCTGGTTCTCAAAAGGGCCACAATCTACTCTTGCCTTTGATACAATCTCCTTGTCCCCCAGTTTCTATCCTGGGAAGTGGAGAATGCTGCAGAAATCCCCTATCTCTGAGAGGCCTAGCAGAGCACTTCTTACATCTGTTTGGAGTATTAGTCAACAACAATATAGTTTGAACACATCTCTGCTCTCTTCCCCTCAGCCTTATGTAATGGACTATATTAAAAAGTTCTTTTAAGTTAAGGGAAGATCCCATCCCACTTCTGAGTCAGCAAAGATATTCCATTGTACTACAGTTTACCAAATATACGAAGATTTAATATCATATATTCAAACTAAAACCTTTTCTTTGATTTAAAATCATTATGTGTCTTGCACAATATATATATCTTGCCTCCAACTACGAAGTAATAAATTAGATTATTATAGTGATAACAAAAGATTAGAGAACGGTCATTAAACTCACTAAAAGTAACATTCTGGTGAGCTGCTCTAAGGAGCTGTGGGATTTATTGGACTAGTTAGGTCTGAATTACAGAGTCTGTGCAGAACCTATATGAGAGGGAGGTGGCCAGACACAGTGGTGACATGTTTGGAAAAGTCAAGGGTCACACCAACAAGCTGTTCAGAGCAATAGCAACCTTGGTGCACCATGGTTCTCTCAGCTGCTGCCAGAGGATTAAGTTGAAGGATACAAGAGATAATCCACATACAGAAGCAGAACTGATGTCTGTAGTCCAAGAATAACATTATTATATACATAAACAGTCACAGTGTAACTGAGCTTTCTGCCTGGGGGATTGTGTTGCTATAAGGGTGATGGATTTGAATTTCTGCTTTGTTACTTTAACCAAATCTCAGCTTCCTATTTCTAGGCATTTTGGTTTGTCAAACAGAGATCTGCTTGCATCAGTTCTTTAAATTTATGACATGTACCAGCTGTACTCAAGGTAGTCCCTGTGATGCCACATCATACAGGTGTTTCTCCCTGAACCATGGGGTGTAGGTATTGATTAGGAAAAGGCTTTCCAGCTCCTGCACATGCACATCACCTTTGCTTGAGTCTGATCTGGTCTTCAACACACACAGCATTCATCCTTCAGCTACTGCCATGATTTATGTGAGCAAAAATTGTGAGACTCTCTCTCTCCTACCAGCTGGATCCTAACTGCTGCTGAGAGCACAAATACAAGAGAGTCAGAAAGGATGCAAAAACAAGATGTAGGGGAGAGGGTCAAAGACTGCCTACATCTGTTCAAAGAATTGGCTAGAGATATTGAGGCTGCAGAAGGTAAGAGCTAGTAACTCTGCTGGGCTTTTTTAATCACTAACTAAATTTCTGACTGACCAGGAGAAGCATATGCCTGCCCAAAGCCCACTTGAAAACCTAAGGCTGCCATTTTCTAATGGATAGCTCCTTTGTACATTCTGCACATATAAACATGAAGGCCTCTATAGGAGAAATATATTTTTATACCTAAAGAGCCTCTTGAGGGGATCAGTAGATGGGGCTCAGGATACCATGGAGCTGTACCAGGGCTATCTGGACCCAGTGAGACATATCCTAAAAATAATAGAATGGTTTGGGGTGGAAGGGACCTTAGAGATTATTTGTTTCCAACCCCCATGCCTTAGACAAGGACACCTTTCACTAGACCAAGCTGCTCAAAGCTCCATCCAACCTGGCCTTGAACACTTGCAGGGATGGGGCATCCACAGATTCTCCAGACATCCTGTCCCAGTGCCTCACCACTCTCACAATAAAAATTTCTTCTTAATATCCAACCTTAATCTCTGTTTCAGTTTAGAGCCATTCACCCTTGACTTATCACTTCATGCTCTTATAAAAGATCTGTCTCCAGCTCTCGTGTAGCACCAGTTTAGGTACTGGAAGGCCTCAATAAGATCAGCTCACAGCCACCAGCTCTGGCCAGTCCTAAAGCTCACACAGAGTACAAGTCTTGAAAGATCAGTGAAAAGCTGTTGGGAAGGTTGGTTGAGGAGGCCTCCCAGGATGGTCCCTTTGGGTGCATTGCAAGGGATATTTCTGGGTAACTGCTTCCAGAGGTTCTGGTAGCATATGTTGTTATCACTTCCTACTCCCAGTAGTGAGGAAAGTGAAAAATCAGCCTTGGAAATACTGGACTATTCCAGAAGGCTCCCACTAGGGTCAATCTAAATTGTATGAATAAATACCCACATTAATCTCTTGGTCTGTAAAGAACAATATTTAGCATTGCAAAAGGTAAAGGCTGTGGCAAAAAATGTCTGAATAAATGCAACTACCACATGGAAATATCGGTACAGAGCTTTCAAAACAAAACCAGCAACTGTAGAAGCAGATTTGCATTTAGAATTTACACCCTACCGCAGATGTGCCAAACGAACAGAGTTATTTAGGAAGCACGAATAATCCCTTCAGAACCACAGGTTCCTGCAAGCTTCTCCTGCATCTTCTTCCCCCCAGCTCTGCATTGGCTGAGTGATGGGATGCATCCCCTAGGTGAGAAGTGGCTGGGGGCTGGTGGGGACTGCTGCTGTCACTAATTGCAGCGCAAAGGGACATGCAGCAATTAGCTGCTCCCGCTTTGGCTGCACTTTGATGATGCGACTCTTTTGATCTCACCCATCCTCAGTCCTTTCTATCAGATGCTGGAGTTGTATACCTTTGAGCTGTGCAGGACACCACTGGGCAAAGAATGCTCAGTATCTCTTTTTGTTTTGTTTTGTTTTTTTTTTTTATTTTCCTCCTCTGTAATCTCCCCATGAACCAGCCTTGGCAATATCCTTTTTGTTTGTGCAAAGATACAGGCACAAGAAGTGTGTTAATTAGCTGGGAATATGAATATGAATTTTTTACTGTGGCATTGTTAAGCTTTTCCACACCTAGTAAAAAGCATTAAATTTGTATAAAAGAAAGAAAGAAAAAACCCAGGATTATTAGAAATAATACAAAATAAAAAACTCATTTTTATCTGCTGTTTCTAAATGTGTGCATTTTTGAATGGTGAAGATGCCTATTAATACTTCCAAATTTTGTCTCAACTTCCACATATTGTTATATGATCAGCATCATTAAGTATTATATTTTGCTTTTCAATAACTGGAATTACTTCACTGTAGTGGCTCTAATGTTAAAAGACAAGCAGTAAGACAGTGAAAATCCATATGATTTTCCATACCATTGCCTTAATGTAGGTTTTCAAAAAGAGGAACAAAAAATATTGCTAATATCATTTAAGAAACATGTATGATGTCATTCCTAAAGGGTAAAGAACTGAATTTAAAACTGTGCAGGGCCCAGACTTGTCAGTCATACCTCATACAGTAGTTACATTTTAAACTTCTATTCCCGATGTTAAAATGGCAGCATCTATTTCTGAGCTCAAGGCATTGTAAAAATAGATAGCATTTAAAGGAAAGGAGAAGCTCTGCCTGGAAACAGAAAAAGTACTTTTAGTGATTGAAAGTTAAGTCTGAGTCTGGATAAAGCAAAAAAGTCCTTTCTATTTTAGACAGAAAATGCTGCTGCTTAGCCTTTCTCAAGTTTATTTGACCGTGTCTCAAGCATATAATTAGGTACCCTGTGCACAAATTGTCTCTATGCCATGAATAGAACTTTCACATACTAACTGAAACTTTTATTTACATTTTTGTATTAGGCATTTAATTGTGTGCCAAGACAAGAGAACCATCTATCTCATTCTCAAACATCATCATTTTCATTTCATGTGAGTAATCAATTTGATTAGTTGACTGAAGAATTTAATGATAGTTCCTATGAAATCCAATCAAAACAATGCAGTGTGTCCCAGAGATGAAGATAACACAGATGAAGGGCAAGATGTGATTTTCTGAATAAGAACAACAGGAGAGAGGGTGTGTCCTGCATGTGGAAAGTACATGCTACTTGTATGTATTTTTTATCTTATAGCAAAAAAAGTCGGAGATTCTTAAATGGGATCCTGAAAATAATTTTTAGTTGGTATTAATAAAAAAAAGAAAAAAAATGAAACAACGTTAAAGCATCTCAAATCACAATGCCTTGTTTAGGAATGTTTAGGAATAACAGAATTGTCTTCATAGCAGATTCAATTACTGAGTGTTGGGCAAAAGCCATTCAGAGACCCTGAAAACCTCCTGAAAAGGAAACATTAAGGAAAAATAGATTTTTTGAGGTAGTTTTTAAGCACTGAGGTACTTGCACTAATAGATAAAAATTCAAGAAATATTTTTGGGACTTTAAACATTATGCACTTGAAAGAAGCCACTTAGATTTAAACTATGCCAGCATTTTCTATCTGGTCATTATAATCCACCACTTTATTTTTCTCCCTTTTGAGTGTGAAAAAAAGCCTTTTGAAAGAGTCTAGAGAATAAATACACTTATTAAGTGGCAAAAGTTTGATGACATATCAGCAAAAGACCCTTAAAATTATTAAACAGAAAAAATAATTTAACATATTATCGTAATGTAAATGGTGTTTCCATTTTTATATCTTGGACAAAATCCAGGTGAGTTGCATTTTGTATATTACAAAGGAAATGGAAAAGCGTATTTTAGGCTGGAAATAGAATTGATTGCTCTGATAGCACTGTCTTGCTTGTTCATACTGGACAGTATTTGAGAGCAGCTTTATAAGGTGCCTCAATCAGTCAACACTATTGAAAGAGGGATCCTTCTGAAGTGCAGAGATCAAACTGGTGTTACCAGGTGTAAACCACTTCAGTGGTTTTTCTAGGTTAAGTAATATTTTTCTTCAATGAAGAAGAGATGGAAAATATTTTGTTGATTTTTTTTTCCCAAGTGCTTATGAGAGTGAAAACTTTCTTAAAATTCTGGGTTTTACCATCTACATAGACTTCATATCAGCAGGAAGAAAAATGGCTTTAGAGAGGTATAATAGTCTCTCTCCAAACAATAAAGGCAAGCTAATCCCTAAGGTTCATAAAGCAGCGAGTAGTTAATGTAGAGGAACAGAAAATTTACAAGAGTCAGATTAAATGAGCACTAGATTAACAACACCTTACATGTGTGACCACTGAGAAGCCATTCATTCATCCTGTGGTGCCAGGACTCCCTCTCTACTACCAACCTTAACCGCATCTCACAACCATTTCATACAGACACAGATAATCATTTGTGAATAGAAGCAGAGGGATGTGAAAATCCCTTTCTGTATGTTTTCAGAATTCTGAAGTTTGGAAACATGCGGAATGCATTTTAAAATATTCATTACCAAGGCTACACTGTTATGATACACAATTTGAATACCACCACCATGATCCACTACTGCATGACATACACTTTAATGCTTATTCTGCTTACCTCAAGCATTCCCCTGACTATAGAAGAACATAAAAATAATATAAAGGCCTGATATATGAATATTAGAAGTCTTTAAAGCTTTTCAAGATAAGATATTTTCTCCACAGCAGGTGTGTCCTGGCTTCCCAGGTGAAAGCCAAGTAATACAGAATGAATAGAACGTATAAAAGATCTGTGTGTTCTGGGGAACATGATTTCTTCATCCTACATCCCTATGCCTGAAACAGAAATCTACCTCAAAAGAAGGACAAAATTTAAAAAAAAATTATGCTTAAATAATCCAATTGCTACTTTCAGTTTCCACTTAGCCCTATAAAATTGGTTAAATACAAATGAATTCAGCATTTTTTATTAGAAATTTATTAATGGCTTCATAGGTTAGAATGAATAGGATTTATTATGTTTGCATGTTTTTCTGAACTTCTGAATTTTTAATCACTGCGCTGCTATATAAAGCTTTTGATACAAATCAAATACATGAAACCAACTTTATTTCACACTCTGGATTTACATCGTTAGGGGCTTTCTTTAATTGTATTTGAACTGAAAAGTAACTATATCCTAAACAATTTTCCTGTCTGCATTAGCTTTTGAGGATCAGGGCACTAATGTTTCTGGGTTCTCCCTTAGTGGGAGATCAAATTTGACAAGTTACATTTTTCTCCTAAGTTCTTGAACGGGCTGAAAAAAATCCTCATCATATTGGAAGAATGTGCCAAGTTGACCCCAAAAGTAATTTTCACCTGGTTTTACAGCTTGAATAAGACCTCACTGAGCAAAACAATTTAGCTCAGGGAAAATAAAGCCTTGTTCTTTTGTTCACAGGTCGAGTGCCTATTTGACTCTGCTAGGAAATTATTTACTGCATTTACCCAGCTGAGAAGCTGAGGCAGTCTTTGTCACTGCTTCATCTGACACAGGTTTCTCCCAGTTTCACAAGATGACTTCGCCTCTTTCAGTAAGAACTCATTTCTTGGATTGTGTCAAATATTCTGGCAAAGTGGTCTCAGGCAGCAGTCAAACTTTCTAAAATTCCCTCATTTCTCCCCAGGAACTGGCTTTATGTGCTGCTTTGTACATCATAACCTGCACTTTTAATTTCTCTACCTTTTTGCATCCCATTCCCTATTTACCACTTGTGTGTACCTTGTCAATAAATACAAGAGTATACACAGCACATGTTTGCCTAACTACCCACAACTGTGGTAAATTTAAGTTAGTTACAAGAAAATTATTTAACAATGGAATTAGTTAGGTGTATTATTAACCTGGATAAAATCAAACAAACATGTAACCAAAAATGCATTTCTGGATAAAACTCTCCCAGTGGAGCTTGTGCTGGCACTCTGATTGCTGCTGGATATTTGTTTTTATTTTTTTAAAAAATATTTTTTTTAGGAAACCAGGAATGAAAGCCAGAACATCTTAAAATAACTCTTTTTTCAGGGTGACAGTTAATTCCCCAGAGGTGAACAAGAAAATATTTTCAGTTAATATTTATACACAGAAACACATACACACACTACACGTGAAGAAAATGAGGGTAATTGCAATAATCTCTAGGATGCACTAGGGATAGTGAGTTAAAACCAGAAATGTCTAGAATGTAAAAACACAGAAAATAAATAATCTTAGAAAAGGAGGGCAAGGGTATAGCATTCTTGCAATAAGTAATAGTAAAGATTACAAAGTATTAAACAAAAATGGCGTCTGATGATTTTTATGTCACATTATGTAAGAGAAACAGCAAGAGAATGAAAAGAATATACTATTTTATCTCATTATTTTATGCTTGTGAATATGAAAATAAGATAAAAAGAAACCCATCAACACATATAAAGCTCACACTTTAGGCATGGTAGACAGGATGTAGCATTAGCTCATACCCTGTCCAAAATACAAAATAATTTAAGAAGTGTACTTTCTCCTTGGCTAATTTTTCTCATTTCCCCAGCTACCTTACACAAAACACTTACTACAACTTCAATGTCTCATTTGCCAATTTAGCAATTCCCAGCCCCCAAGGAGAGATGAGTTGCGTAAATAACTATGAGCTGAGCTACCACCTTGAGCCAGAAAAGATCACTGAACCTGTGAATGCTCCAAAAGGATCAGAACCTGGCTGCAAACAGGTCCAAGGCTTGTTGCAACTTGTGCCACTGTCAGACTGAACCAGCAGCCAAAACAAATGAACAAATGCACTGTAACATGGTGGGACCAGGGTGCTTTTTTCCTTTCATGAACTTTGATTATGCAATGATGAGAACTATATAGAAATAAGTAAGAAATCTTACTTATAAACAAGTCAATGACCATGGCAGATTCAAGCCTTTGATGGGCTTTCTAGACCAGCACGTATTTCCCTTGTTAAAAAAAACTGAAATTCCATAATTCATCATTGTGGAAGGAAAAATAACTAACAAAAACTGTTACAAAAAGCACAAATTATAATTTAGCTTGCTCAATACACTTCTGATTGCTTTTCCCATTATCTGGGAAAGGTCTGATATTAGGGCACTTGCAGACATGCTGCATTTGAAGTCTGTCAAAAATCAAATCCCACGCACAGTAGGTCTGAAGCATTGCTCTCACAAAGGATATCTTTGACCTCTGCATGAGCCAGTATCTCTTGAGGGTGGGAAGTTCTGCAGCTAAGTCAAACTAAGCTTAAGAGACATGCTGGGTAGCAGAGGGATGGAAAAGGTATGAAATTGTTCGAATCGATCCACAGACACCTTTAGAGAGGGTGTTCAGGCCCTTTCATTAGATGCATTTCCTTCCCAGGCTTCAAAGAGGCACCTGTCACAGCTGCCACCACTGCTGTGTGCAGTTGCAATGAGGCTGGAACCAGAACACAGACAAAAATAATAATTATAAGGGGAGAAAGGTAAGGAAAAGGTTCCCTTGTGACTAAATGAACAAAGCCTGAAAATTTAAGCTGTGTAGTTGGAGAAAGGAGGAGGAAGGGGATTTACAATACAATAATATACAGCAACAGAAAGCCTGGCTTTTTGACATTTTTAGACAAAGAAACTCAGTAACTGTATAACAAAACATTTTAGCTTTCAAAGTAAAACTTCTGCAACACAGATGAGACAGGTACAAAGAAAATTGTGTGAAGACAGAGTGGACAAGTGAACATGACCATAGATTGGCAAGAAACCTAATGAGGGACATAAAAACCTCCCCCACATTACTTCCATAAATAATTCTGGCCAGAGAAAACTAAAAAAATAAACTGTGAGTAAAAGTCATATTTCTAACAGCCGGGTTAAGATTTTTCTGGGCAAATATTCTTTCAGAAATAAGAAAAAAATGTTTCTCCTTTTGGCCATTTTGATTACAAAATAATTCTACATACTGATAAAATACCAATATTATATACCAGTAAGCAAAATATTATTTAATATACAGTGAAATATTATTTCACAAACTAGCTTTTAATTATTGGAAGATTGATTAAAACTTGAAAAAGTTTCAAGCATACTAAGGATGGAATTTAGAAGTCCAAAGACAAATTCTGGTTCACCGAGCAAAAAGGGTTCAGCTTTGGCATTAACCATAATTTCCAAACTTCATACTGTGTGTTGCTAAAACACTGAGAATGCTTGAGAGTATTTTGTATAAATCATTCTTAAAATGATATAAAGCTGGATGCAAAATCATCTTTGAATGAACAACATAAAATTTTATTTTTAGATAATGACATAACCTGAGAAAGAGATTGCCTGCACTAGTAAAAAGATGACCTGCAAATTAAGAAAAGAAATCAAGTGAGCCAACAGGTATTTGTCAAGAATAAATTTCACTAAACACAATGCCCTTTCATGACTCCATAATATGCTTTCCTTGAGGAAAAAGCAGTGAATGCCAGATGCCTAAAAAAGGGATTATCTGACATGCCCATCTCGTAAACAAGTTACAGAACTGTGTCTAGAGGAAACCACTGTGAAATAGCTGCACAACAAAACAAGACAACAAAAAAAGGGAACTAGACCACCTATCTGGTAAACATCTACTCAAGCTCTTGATTGTCAAGGTTTAACTATAAATTAGAAAGAAACATTACCAATCTGGGCTTCTCTGAGTTACCTCCAATCTTACACTGTTTGATATTTCACGAAAGACCAGAAGGAGAGAAAGGAAAACTGGGTATAAATTTGCATTAGGCTGCAAGAGGTTAATAAACTCTTTGAAAACCAGTTTTAAAATTCAAGAGGATGTTTACCCTACTGTTAAGATTTACAGAAGACAATATATGAAACAGTAGAATTAAACTGAAGTGTGGTTAATTTAAGGTATAGAAAAATGTTTAAGGTAGGAAAATCGTTCTAAATGAAAGAAAAGTAAGCACTGGAATAAATTTCCTGGAGAAATTTTAAAGAGTGGAGCTGAAAAATAGTCATAACATTTTCAGTCAAGGGAAGGACTGGCAACATCCTTACTTCTGAGGTCCTATTTTCTATGAATCCTAAAATAAATAGAAATTATCTAAGATCAAGAAATTAAAATGCTTCCTACTCTGTGATATATTTGAGCTTGTTTCAGATAAAAGGGAAAGAAGTGTGCCACTATCTTTTATTCCATTTTCTCCAATCAGAAAACTGAATTGTTTGGAAGATAATCTGCAAGGGTACATGGATACTAACACAAACATATGTCATCTGCTTATAACAGTGATCCTTACTGAAGTTTTTGCTCTATTGTGCCAGGAATCATTTGATTTGCAAAATATATAAACAACAATAAACTTGGACTGAATTCTCCTGCACATCCTACATTTGATTGTCAAACAATTTATTTCTCTGACAAGATGTTTATGAAGTTCACTGCAGAGAGACTTCATGTTCTGCTTGCGGATATTAATTGACATTTAGTATCACATGGAAACAAGATCTTGCAAGCTTTGTCAAAAAATGCTTCTGAGCTGAAAGTTCAGTATCTATAATATAATAATCAGTGTGCATTCCTTATTTTTTTAATATATCCATCATCCAATCCACTTCTTGGCACACACTAAATTCCTTTGCATTATTTTACTCCTGGTAGAAAATGTGTATTTATTTTGTCTAGTATCAGTACAAATCAACATAGAGCAATTCATAGAATTCTTAAAAAAAAAAATCCCTTTTACCAAAACTTCACGGGAACCAGTGAACATTCAATTCCATTTAAAATAACTGGTTAAGAATTTCTGTCTTTCTCCCCAGCCTCAAAATAGACCATAGAACTCTGTGATGCAGAGTATTTGAGGCAAGATGTAAATATTTATAAAACTTTGTTTGGATACCAAGTCCCCAATCTATAGTACTCATAGTTCAAATGTAGAGTTTAAATTAAATTTCATGTTCTTAGTCTTAGGCCAGACTCTAGTAAACACAGAAAAAGACCAAACACATCTCACACCTGCTTGCTGTGACAATCTCACATATTTCTCTGAGTTGTGTTATTGGTTCTGCCAAGGCCAGAGTGCCAGAGCCGACCTGGAGCAGGGGTCCTGGAGTTACCTCTGCCCTTGGATGGAGCTCCTGGGCAGAAACACTGGTCCAAGAGCAGGCAGGGAATCTGGGATGAATAAATTCATAGCAGGAAAAGGAGAGTTTTTTAAGCCAAAATCCTTGGTCTTAGAAGTCTAGTCAAACCCGATACTTAATAGTGCAAGGTTAAACTTTTTTTATGTTTCTTGGCTTGTTTTCTTAATCTCCCTCTGCTGCCATTAAAGGTGTGTTATCTGTAAAAGAAAGGTAAGCACATCCAATTAGCTCGCAGCAGGTTAGTAAAACATGTTATCCTTCAAAAGGCTAACTAAAAACCCAAAGTAAAACCAAAAGCATTGTCCTAGGAGATATACAGTTTTTTAATCCAAACTCAGTGGGAGAAAGAACTGATTTCTGACAGAGAAAATTTACTCTTGAACTCTGCTTCCTTCAATTTATTTGAAATTTATGAAGAACCATCCCATCTGGGTGCAGGATGATGCCCTATCCTTGGGGTCATCTCAACATCGCTTCATACAGACTTGCAGGAAATTAAGAAAATCTAAAGAGAGTGGAACACGTTTCAAAAAAAGTACAATAATGAAACCAGTTTCTTTTTCAGTATCATGAGTACTGTAATTCAAAAGAATTGTGACAGGAGAAATCAATAATTCATCAACAGCTGAAAGTGGCACATAGTGAAAAGGGCATATGCACGTAAAAGTGGAAATTTGTGTGCTCATAAAGAAAGTCTGAAAGGTAGATGGGTGGACTGCTGATAAAATTAGTAACAGCAACTAAAGCATCTCTTTGATAACTGCTCTGTAATACAACCCTTATATTCTGATTAATTTATTACTTTTATTACACCAGTAACACTGCATGCAGATTACTGAGGATATTCAGGGCCTTTAAAGAAAGAACTATATGTGATAATTAAGGTTGATCTTGAAAGAATTAAAAATCTACAAAACAGAGTTTACAAAGCTTTGTATTGTTAGAAACTAAGACTTCACAGTGAACAGAAGAGAAATTATTTTTGTATTCAGGGAGACATGACTCTAGACAAATTCACACTCCTAAAAATTCAACAAGATATTTCACAATCATCCATATGGTCTTTGTGCTAATGTCACTTCACAAGCTGGCTTATAGATCTCTTATGATTATTAAAATGTGTTACTAAGCTCGTGAAATTGTGAAGACAAAAAGATCAGTTACTGAACTCGGTGCACTATGAAGGCGCATTTTAATTCCTTACCCTAACTTTCTGATTCTCAACTTTGTCATGTAACTTAAGCAAGTAAGAGATGCTACCTTACAGTTTGAAAAAAAATATAAGATTGTGCGGCATGGGAACAGCTTTGTGTGGCCTTCCTCAATAAGGAAAACAGCCTTTCAAGTGTTCACTGATCTAAGAAGCAACAGGGATAAAAGGGGCCAAAATAAAATCAGCAGGAAAAGTGTTAAAAATAGGAAAGTAACAGAGCACTTTCAGCTAGGGAATGAAATGGAGGTTGTGGCATGCCATTCCAGTGATTGAAAACATCAGGAGGTAAACCACACACTACCCACAGTCCTAACAGGGACTGTGAATTTATACTCTCTGAAACAACAGCTCTACTTCTCCCGTCACAGGAATCCCATCTCACGGGTGAGAGGAAAAGTGAGTGCTCAAGCACAGCCCTAGGGATCAGTGCAGCATCCTGCAAGGTTCAAGGGGATGGGACACGTGTCTATCACTTGCAGTAGCTGCTGCAAGTAGCAACAAACCCAGCAGCAATATAGACAATACTGTTTGCATTGTTCAGTCCTAACAAGGATCACAGAGTGCTAATACATTTGTTGCATATTTCCTAGATAATTAGTGCACTGAGATTATTTAGTTATGTGATTTCAAAATGGAAATACTGCTTTTACATGGAATAAGATTTTGTGTTCTTTGAGGATATTTGCTGGTAACTTGCTCCAAAGCAAGACTCAGATGGTCAGATTGCCATACATAACAACAAAAGTATCACTAACCCATACACTGAATTTCTCCAATCTGGGGCTATGTTTTAAACATCTAGAACACTGCCTAACAGAGACTAATTAATATGCAAGTATTGTGTGTTATATAAAATAATTTTTTTTGTACTGTGCATTGAATGCTCACAATTATGATGCCGAACAATCTGAGTAAATAAAAAAGAACACAGCTCCACACAATAGAAGTCAGTCTCCTAAGAGGATGTGTGCAAATGGGCAGAACGAGAGAGGGCAGAAGTGGTTGAAGGAGGCAAGAAAATCCTGTCAACATCAGAAATAAGCATCCTGTAGAATATTTCCAATCATCCAACACACCAGCTTTGTCTTTTTGGTGGACAAGTAGCTAGAAAATCAGGAAAAAATACTCCTAGCTAGAGGAAAGCATTCTGCATCTACATCAGATATGCTTCTTTTAGAGTCATTCCTTGTTTCCTGGGATATGCAGCCATTCTCCCCAACAGCATCACTAGCTATTGTCTCAGTGGTGTTTTACAATACAGTTGTGTGCTGTACTGACAGTCTAACTGCACCGTGCTTGCATCCTGAGTGACCGAGGTAGAAGAGAGATACACTTAAAAATATGGTCACACACAATTTTTTGGTTTTCAAAATCCTTTTTTCCCTATGCTTCAAGCAGACACAAACAACACAACAAAACTGAGGCAATGCAAGTATGACAGAAAGACTTTGAGAAGGAGGCAAGAAGTTTCAAAGGGTTTTAGATACAAGTGTTATACAGATGTTCAGCAAATGAAACCACAAGGTTTAATCAAACAAACATTTTCAGGCAGTTTATATCATGGGAAGAAAGTGGAAGGAGATGGGAATTCTACCTTTGATCATGAAGCATGTATCAAGGAAACAGCTATTTTCAATTCCTATTTGAAAAGTCTTGTTTAGTAGATGTATCACCACCATTCAAGGCCTCCAACCTTTATGCAAAGGCAGGATGTTATGCATCAGAGAGAGGAGATCAGAGGAGATCCTTCTGGGTCTCAAAATAAGCTTAGTTGACTTTTGTTTCTGTAGTATCCTAAAAGATCTGAAGTTCAACATCACTGGGGAAAACCAAGGCTCAGCCAGGACAGTCTGGTTGCCAAGAATGGTGCCACCATACATTTCAGGTTTTTTTTCATTTCAAAAGCCTTGCAGAGAGAAAAAAATTATACAGAGGCACACAAAAGTCAGTCTTCTGCATTCTGTAAGCATTTGTTCAGAAGGTAACATTGGTAACCAATGTTAATTGATAAAAATTCGTATGTGTAAGGAAAGTGAAACAATAAGCAGGTATTGCATTATTTTGCATTACATTCATGAGCATTGACTATATATTTACCTAATAATCTTATTTAAAGAATAGTTTGCACTTGTCTTTCTGAATCTAAATGGACCTACGAGACATTTTTCTATACACACCTAAGCAAAGCCAAATAACACAGCTGAAGTTTTTGAGCTCAGCATCTAAATCATCTAAATATACTGAGTGTCACACACACTTTCCCACAAAATTCTTATATCTAGGTGATGCTGTGAGTTTGTAAATGCATTTTTTTAAAATCAAAAGGCTGCTCACACACTTAAACTAAGACTGCACATCAATTGATGCTGAGCTGAAGTCCCCCAACAGAATTGTAGACACTTGTGATCTACAGTAACAAGAATCTCCTCTGCTTTCCTAACAGAGAGCCTAAGCAGGTCTTCAGTGATACTTGTATCTTCCATTATCCTAAAACTTGTGAAAATATTAGACTTTTTGCTGCAATTAATTGTGGGTTATATGCAACTAAGAAGATTATAAATATTTTGCTCCTTCATAGATAGCCATGTAATAACACTTTTGCTACTTTCTAATGAATAACAGGAATTTTCAAACTGTCAACTAAAAAGGTTGTGTGAATTCTTTATTCTGCTGATGCTAACAAGTGCAAAAACTGAGTTTCCTTTTGCTTAGAATGCAATGACATCCATCTTTATTTCCTTATTTTTGATATCAAATATGAACAAGTGATATTCAATTTCTCTTTTTTATGCTAAAGTACAAGGACTGGAAGGTTCTGCAGCATATTAACACTACTTCATTAAGCAGAATGCAAGCTATGGGGATTGATTTAAATATCTGTTTTGTAAGTTTGCGAGATTTCTTTTTTTCAGTTTAGAGAAAAGCCAAATTTAGCGCTGGCCTAGGAAATCTTCTATGCCTATGAGTCATAACTATGCAGCTGATCACTAAGAGAATCCTGAATGGAAAGGTGAACAAGAGTTCACACAAAGTTTTTGCACACTAAGCAGAAATAATTTCAGAAGAATATTATCTCTGGCTGAAGTTGTTTGCATCCTTTCCCTAACACTTTTCTTCTCAATGCCACACGTGCAGCCTAGAGATTGGAATCAGCTCTGGGACTCTAAATTGCTACTTCAAATGCTGAAAAATACTGAAAAGAGCTCTGTGATTGCTTATGCCTAGAGGGGTATTTTAGTTTTCCTTGTCTAATCAACTTTTCTGGCTTCTTAGTACACATAAGTTGTTTTTTAACTCTGATAGTTTGCAAGAGTATTAACAAGAGGACAGGAATGTATGGCAGAAGTTCTTAGTAAGACAAGAAGAAATAAATTATCTTAACTTACATAGTTTGAGGAACACGGTTGAAATGCAGCCCATATGCATAGTGATTATTTATAGGCATACAAATTATATTCAAAAAAGAGCCAGATGGCTTTAGCAACACATCTGCTGTCTTCAAGGCAGAACTTCTGAAGCAAACTTGGGACATTAACTCCTATTATAGAGCAGTCAAAAACCAGTAGGGCTACATTTGCTTTGTAGTCTGTAAGAGTTGTATCCTCCTACACAGAAGTTGAATTTAATCTGAAGTCAGCATCAAAGACAGGCTGCAATATTTTGCATTTTAACAGGGTTATCATGCTGTTACTAACTAAATGCAAGGCTGGGAACGTAGGTCACAACTAAGGCAGAAGCCAACCCTCACACTTGCTAAGATAAGTGGTGGTTACATAAATCTTTATGTCAGCTAGTAATTCTGTATATTTTGCACTAATCTTCAGTAAAGTCACCATTCCTGAAAATGATTCAAAATCTCATTCACGCTACACATTATAATTTTGTGTTTCTTTTTTTTCCTAAGATAATACTTAGAGGTGATTGAAAGACGTCTTAGACATAAACATCAGAACCAAGTAAGTGTAAAATACTGATTTATGTTAACGAGGGCAGGGTGGGGGTGAAGTCAGACATCCATTAACTGCATGCAAAATATGCATTGGAATATGAGAAGACAAATTGTGAAAGAGCCTTGGGAGCCTGCACTCCATGATTTCTAATCTCCACCTGGATAGGCAAACGTGGGACAATGCTTGAGCTTGCACCTACTGCCTCTTATAGCACTATGTGCTACTCTGAGTAGTCTTATATTTCTCATTTTCATTTACATTCACCTTTATAGATACCTTAGCAGGAACAGAACCCATTTCTTCCCTTCTTTATCCTCCTTTTTATAAAAAGCAGCCTTAAAAAAAAACCAAACAGAAACATCTTCATAAAAAAAAAGCTGAATTTTTCTTTTCTGCTAGAATGGGTTCACTCCTTAGAGTGTAGCTTTGCCCAAGGCACTTTTGGATCCCGTCTGTTTTTCTGGCAGCACAGATAAAACTGGAAGCTTGATCCGCTGCACCACGTGGATGTCCCAGTGCTGGCAGCTTCTAGGCTATATCTGGCTATAAGGAGCAAGGGGAACCTCTCTGGGCTCTGGTGCTGCTCATACTCCCAGCTGGGTGTTGGAGGGCAGATGGCTGCAGTGGAAGTGGTGCATCCCCTGTGAGCATGTGCTGGGGGAGATTCCACTGCATCTGCGGCTCTCTCCAGGACAGCAGCTCCTGTCCATAGCATACTGGCCTCTTGCTGGGCCTCTTGCCCAGCCCACACTCCATACTCCTCTACTGGCAGGGTAGCAAATGGCCAGAAATGCTCTCAGTCTGGAATATACAACAGGACCATGCTGCTCCTTCGTTCAGGACAAATTTAGCTCTCCTTAATAAATGCATTGCAAATAAAATTCTAATTGTAAGTAGTAGCAGAGAAGTTAAAGCATATACAGATGTTTTTCCAAGTTCAAAAGTCTGCCTAAAATCTGAAAATTCTAGATATCAATATATTTGATTAACTCTTAGCGAAGGTACTACTCCTGGTATTTCTGGCTATTCTCTTGCCCAAGTTTTCAAAAGCTTCTGGAATGATTTTTGTATGATATCAAAATAAAACGTTATAAATAAACATATAAATAAAACCCTCTCTTTCCTTATGTATGTCCTTTAATTTTGTTAGTCTGTCTAGTTTCATCAAAGCTCCCAATCATCCCAAATAAGCTATTAAGAACTTGCTAGGAGAGGGAGAGAGTCTGACACCTTTGAAATGCTAATTGAATTCCTTATCTGCAAAACCAATATTTGTGTTGTATAGCTAAATGATAGAGGAAAAAAATAATCCATAAGCCTGATGAAATGATAAAATGCATTTGTTTAACTAAGTCATTAAAATTAAACAGTGTTTATTCTAGGTTCTTATTTCAATTCGCATGAGATATGAAAAAAAACACAAAACAAATGCTAGAGATCACAGGTCTCTGCAAAATTTCCCCAGCACTGCCCTTTCAGTTGAACAGAATCAAACCAAAACTTAGGTATTCAACTCTCATATGCATCTTATTCTCAACAGTGATATCACCAGCATGACTTGGACTACACAGAGGGAGTTACCCTGGCAGAACTCCGTCCTTTCAATATTTTTTCTATCATCCTTCACCATTAAACTGCTCTGTCACACACACACACACAGAGTGTGTTTTCTTGCTGCTACTGTTGGCAAGGCAAAAGCATTTTTTCATCACTGATAACAGCAATTCTGAAAGCTAATAGAAGTTTCAGAACTACTGAGGCTTCTGTGTAGTGCATGCCAAGCCCTTTTCACCATGGACTTGAGGAAGGAAACCTCTCTGCTGTCTCTGGTTGTTGCTACAGCTTCAGCTTGCAATGGTAATTGGGGAAGGGATTAATTCTTGTTAAACATTCAGTTGTTTTTCCTTTGGGAGACTATGGAAGCATGCCAGAAGGAGTGATTCTTCAGAGTAAATCTTGCACTCTTCTCTAGACCTGCTTCCATCAACTGCATGTGCCAAGCCTCTTTGTCCATCTGGGTGAGGATTTTCCATAGGGCTGATGCTTCTCTTTTAACGTGTAAAGACTGGGTCTTAATGGCTTTGGCTTCTTCCACCACCCATGAAAGCAAAAATGAGAATGCTGGGATTAGTTTGTTTTAAATCAGCGGAAGCACAGGCCAGAATTGCAGCTTTATAAAGCCATTAGCAGGAGCTAGGAGTGAGTGCTCCCTGCTTCTTAATATAAGCACTATTATAAATCACATGTGCTTCACTTCCTCACAACTGTGTGTGCAAGAAGGAAAACTGGCATTGGAGAGGGTTCATCCCCAATGAACCCCGACCCTCTGAAACTTCCTGCTCTAGGCAAGGTCTTGCTGGTTAGGCCAAACCACTGTTCCATGCAATTTAGGTTTATTCAAACCAATTTCTGCCTAGGTTAACTCCCAACAAAGACTTGGAAAGTAAAACCAATGTGCTTACTAAGGCGAGAACTACAAGAAAGGTAATTTCCTCAGAAAATTACTAAGTGTTATATTTGGATGGCATAATACATATCTGGGGAAGAAATGAAGATGACTTGGATACTTACTAGGCTTCCTGTTCAAGAAATACCTAATAAATCATGTGAGAGATTATTTTCCTGAGAAAATATTGTATTAACTAGAAGTAAGTGGAAAATCTTGCTGTTAAAGCCATCTGTTTCCCACACTCATGCTCACAGAAACTCCACATGCGTGTGCCTGCATGAAAAGAGGAGAATGGATTAGATACAGATAAGTATTTGGAACTAGAGGATTGATTGAGTTGAAATTCATTTTAGATGCAGTGAGATGGTGTCAGCCAGGACCAGATATTTGCAAGTCACATAGTGAACAGCACCATGTGTGGAAGAACAGAAGCAAATTTTCCTCTTGACCTTAGGCTCAGGTTAGAAAATTCCTGAAAATTATTTAAACCCCTTAAAAAATTTCTAGCCACTCTAAATTCTAAATATGCAGGCAAATCTTGTAATTAACACTGTCAAAACATGAAGTATATGGACCATCAAAATACATACTTCTGAGGCTCCATATTAATTGTAAAATTAAATTATAAAAGTGATTGCAGAAGGCTGTAATTAAGACTGTTTTAAACTAAGGCCTTAGATAGGGGAAAATGATTCATAGAGTCACCTATGCAAACATTCAAATAATGATGAGCAGACACATCTGTGGCCATAATCATGAAAATTATAGGATTTTAAACACAAAAACGTAAATTTACCACATGGCAATAAGTAACACTAATATGAGTTATTTTATTGGACAAAAATGTAGCTATTCCTTGGAAACAATAATTACACAATCAATTAATTGGGTGGAAATTAGGAAATAGGAGGAGGGGAGTAATATAAGTTGTTTTCCTGTTGCTCCTGTCCAGTTGTTATGATAACTGAAAATTTTTAGCTCAAAACTCTCTTGAAGTAAGAAGTAGCCCAGTGTTTTGCTACAAAAATTATCTTGAAAGCTTGTGCTGTAGATAGTCTGGTCACAGAAGAATGAATAGGTGTACATAAGAAGTCACCTTAAAATTAAAATCCATTACAGACTCAGGATATTTCCATTTCAAATAGAGATGCCAACCAATAGTCCTTGCCATGGATAAGGGAGCATCCTTTCATTTTAGAGCAAGTGTTCACTGAGAGCTTCTGGGCTCAGGAATTACTCTAGCTTGGAGGAAGGTTCTTAACTTGATGTGTGCAGCTGGATGAGGTCTCCAGATGAAATTTAGGTGCTGCAAATGTGCTTATTCCCAAAGTACTCAAAGAAGTAGCATGAACCCCTGCCAGGTAAAAGCACAAATATGTAACCCAACTTGACTTTAGGTCAGATCAAACAGTGTCAAGAGCAATATTTTGGCTGTTGATGTAATTGGAATAAGATGGGTCACAGATGTGAGGGAGTTGAGGGAGAAGCAAAGAGAGGGAGGCTGAAGCAGAAGCTCTTTGGTTACTCCCAGAGGCTACACTGATTGCCCAAAGGAGTTTTTCTGCTTTCTGCTGGTATCTACCAGTCCTCTCCTACCTTGTATAAACTGGAAAAATATCTCTGTACCTATGGAGAAACATAAGTTTCATCTATTATCTTCATCACTAAAGCACTTAGTGTACTGTAGTCAGAAAAGGCTTAATATTTCACACTCTCTTATTCTATGTTTCTGTTTCTATAGTTGTGAAACATGTGCATTTTAAAACATTAAATTTCATGAAATATAGCCTGTTTTGCTCAGGAATATTTCATTATTAAAATAATCACCAGGTTAAAGCACACAACTGTTACTGCCTGAAGTCTAACTTCTAGTTTTGTTTAACCTCTACAATGCTATTCAAGAATTGTAATAATATAAAATCTAATTAAATCATTCTGGAAGGGATAATATTACATGCAAAGGGTTCAAGACGGAAAGCAAGAATAATAATACTGAGCATAATTTGTCTTTCCTAAAGGCAGATTAAAGATCAGTAGTAACTGTTCAGTGATAAGAAACTGTAGTTAAACTCATTTACAACACAGATCTCCACTGAATACAAGCTATCATGCATAATAAGTTTACTATCCTTTCATAAATATGTAAAGCTGGTATAATGTTGTGACAGTTTTATGCTTTCTTTCAATTCTCTTTAATAGCAGACATAAAAAAGACCCCATCAATTTTAATAACTATTGGAGAAAGTCCAAAGTGAGTGGAAGAAAAAGTAATGGTGAAGTTCTTGGTAAAGAAATAAAAGAATTAAATAAAGCTAAAAAATTGGCCTCAAATAAGTAAAAAAGGTAATATTCAGCTTGAAGTTAATACTGACACTAAACAAAACCCCCAACTAAGCCTTGCAACAAGTTCTTATGCTGGAAGGCTGGAGGAATAGGAAAGTCAAATGCATCTACAAACTCACAAACCTGACCAATTATTTCTGTTACGAGTCTGTGGATTTCAATTAAAATTAGTTCCCCATCCTTTACCATCCCACACTCTAAGATAGATGGACTTATTTTGCTCTGTCAGTTGTGGAGCCAAGTTTAAAGCCTCAAATCTCACTGTCTTTCAGTATGGAAAGCCAGCCATTAATAGGACACATTGTTATTATTTCCTTCTTTTCTTCACAATGAATGCAGAATTAACCTCTATAAATGGCTTGATTATCTTCAACATCAAATCTGAAGCTAATAATTTAGAGCATTTTACCAAATCATTTTTATTAAAAAGCAAACCACAAGGCACGTTTCTCATGCACAGTTCTCCTCAAGAAGCTTTTAATTCAATAAGAGTCCTGTGAGAGAAAAATGATGGGAGAAAACACTGTTTAGGAACTCATCAGGGAATAGTCACAATATAAGCCAGTCTCCAGGCACTTCAGGCTGCCTTCCTCTGAATACACTGTCAAGGCAGAGTATTCTTGCCTTTTTTTCTACTGTTGTTTAAATATAGCTGGACAAACCTGATAAAATTAATAATAGAATCCAGATGCATTATTGCTGCTTTCTGATATTATAAAGTGCCCTTCAGCCTTTAAGGCCTTGTGGTGCTCTGGACTCATCCATCTCACTTTGTGAGGAGATTACTTGTACAAGAAAAATAATACCACCACCCCCTGCCCCCTTTGACGGTTCTGTATCTGCCCAGAAGGTTTTGAACTTCCATGATCACACATACACACGAAAATCACACACAGAGAAGCTGCAGCATTCCCAGTACATATTTGCAAACACTACATGCCACTGGGGCCCACCTTCCACTGTGCCAAAATGTGGAAAATTGCAAAGGACAGACCCTGAGTTCCTGCAGGCTGATGATGTCCCATGAAACAGGCACGGGAGAGCTCTTCAAAATCACAAGTAATTGTGTTCCCTCCCTTCTTGTGCCATAACACAGGCACAAGTTTGATGAGGTTTTACTAAAGTCTTCTCCCCTCTCCTCACAAAATCCTTGGGTTTGGTTATTTACCTAAATGGCCAGTGAGCACCAGGATGCTGCTTTCCTTCAGTTTGAGGCAGATTATCATTGAAAGGTAGGGTACTATTTCCAAATATCTTTCTTATCATGCCTTTGTTGGAATATAATGGAATATGGAATCCCACCATCATGAAGAAAAACAATTGTCTGCTGGCAGCAAAGCTACAAATCCATTCTGTAAAGGATAGTGTGTCTTGTGGTTTGCAAAGCAGGCAGGAAGACCAGCCCTAGAATTTAGGCTCAGATAATTGTTCTTCCAAGGAAGCTCTCTGAGGGCAAAAAGGAGGGCTTGGGGCAGGCAGAGAATAAAACCAGAAGGGATCAGAATCACTGAAGGCGGAGAAAAGCACCAAAGCTTATTTAAAACTCTCAGCTGATTTTTAAAAGCTCCTAGATCCTTAATGCCTCTCTATTGCTCCCAGTTTATGAGAAATACACTGAATTGAAAATAGTTTAATATTTTTAAAGAAAACATTCCATATTTTTTCCACTCTAAGGTGGGCTAGAAATCATTTAGCTGTTCCAGAAAACTTCAAGGAGAAATTACCAGCACTAAGCATCACTAGAGGAAAACAGAGATCTGTACATTGATTCCAAATGGATAAAAAAATCCTGTACAGATCTGTACATCCATTGAGGAAAGGAGACTTAACATCTGCATTCCTTTTAAATCAAAGCTGACATTTTCAGGGCAGTGATTTTACAAAGAACCATCAAATGAAGACAACAAGAAGTAATCATAGTCCTTGCTCAAAAAAGCAAAAGAAAATAGGAATTATTTTTGTAGTCTCAGTCACTAAGAGAACTCATTAACTTATATAATTTAATTGTACCCAGCTGAAATAGTAAATATCATGATAGATTTTTTCTTATGGGTCATTACTTTTGTGGTTAAGTGATTACAAAGAGATATATGAAGCCTGTGGTGGTATTTAGCTTTTAAATATTGAATTTCTTTGCACCTCTAATGCAAAATGGAAAAAGCTGAGGCAGATTGGTTTTTTGGCTTTCAATACAACGCAGTTAAAGTACCCCTTGCAGATATTTCCCAGACACAGTTCTGCAACATGAGTATCTAATAAATATGTTTTCCTGGAGGACTTACAACCCATTGAGCACCATTTTTCTTTTATTTTTCTTAGTAGATAGTAAAATTCTTCTGCAAGAGAAGTGGTAGGTAATTTTGACTACAAAGGACAAAATATAATGCTGGATAAAAAAATGAAAACAACAACAAAAAAAAGAGCTTATATTGGTAGAACTCTTGCTGTTCATAGTCCCTGTTTTAATTGAACTTTTATCAAAATCAAAGAGTAATGCTCAACTGATCTTTATTCATCTGCCCTCTGAGACACCACACTGCTAAAAGCAGTCCCAGGTACATTGCAGCAGCAGCTGCAGCTGAGCAAATGCAGCCCTTACCATGATGCAATAAAGGCTCATGATAACATGTATTATTTAATAATATACATTTCCTTATATTGTATAAATTTCAAAGATTGTACAGAAAAAAACTGTTTTTCTAGTTTTTCCAGAACTTTGAAGTGGTAATGTTAAAAATTTAACAAATTCTGCATACATAGGGTCTGCCTTTTTTTTTTTTAAAGCTGTTGTGGTGCATTGAGTTTCTGAAAAGAACCAAACTTCTGTGGGAGAAAAAAGGCAGCAATTAGCCAAACTGTAGCTCCCATCATTTCCCAGAGAGTTAACTTCAAAATAGTTTTTCTTCAAAAATTGTGATGTTATTTTCAGTTGTGCATGTTCAGTTCCTGAAAACACTGTCTAGGAGATTAATCCTAGAAGCATAGCATTATAATTAAAAGAAGCAACAAACCAAACAAAACCACCCTAACCAAGAAACCAAAATAAACCTCAAATTTTCAACTTGTCTTCCAAAATATAGTCCTTAACAAAAATGTTTCCACTTCTAATGTTAGTGAGAACTGTGGTAAGGAGGAATTATTTAAATTAAAAGAGAATAGGTTTCCATTAGATATTAGGATGAAATATGTTACCAGAAGGGTAGTGAGGGCCTGGCACAGATTGTCCAGAGAAGCTTTGGCTGCTCCATGCCTGGAAGTGTTCAAGACCATGTTGGATGGGGCTCTGAGCAACCTGGGATAGTGGAAGGTCCATGGTAGGAGTCAGGGGGATTGGAACAAGATGATCTCTAAAGTTCCTTCTGACCCAAACCATTCTATGACTCTACAACTTGCAAGAACTCCTCAGCCCAGCAAGAATTACTGCTTACAAAGCAGCTTTTGTGGAAGTAGCTTAGATCAGTTTGTGAAACATAGATGAAATCTTATAACAAACTGTATGACGAAACCACCAGAGTTTGTAATGAGCATCCTACACAGTGACTTGTTTGAGCACTTCCAACGGCTGGACAAAGTCCATGCAAATTCAGTACTTTTTTTCTGAAAAAGCCGCAAGAGGGGCTTCTAGATTCACAGCACTAAAATGAGAGTCTCCTGACAGGTCATCCCTGACTCTATTTCCATCCTCTTTTCATAGAATGATTTGGAAGAGTCTTATGGATACTCAGTGGTGCCAATAAAGACTTTCTGTCACACTTGGTACGTCCAGTCCAGTGAAAGCTTGTGCCTGTCAAGCTGTTCCTTCAAAAATCATGACATTTAAGTATTTAAGTATTCTCTCTCTCACTTTCTCAATCTGGTATTTTCTTTTCTTAGAACCTGTTATTTTACCAGATATTCTCCTGCTTCTCTAGCCTCTCTTGCTTCACAGAAGTAGTTTAGAAATTTATCGTGTTTGTTTTGACTTCTTTGGTTGTTGTTGTTGTCGTAGTTGTCATTTTGGTTGGGGTTTGGTTTGTTTTTTAATACTTTGTTAATATTTGCCATTCTTTCACTAGCAGATATTTCCATATGTAACTAGACATCTTCCCTTATCTCAGAATCTTAGAAAAGTTTTAATTCATTATAGGCTTTTCTAACACCTCCACTGATTTGCAAATTATATTGCAGCCAGCTGAAACAAAAGAAGCCAAAGCTATTCTCTCACTGCAGTATCACATTCCACCATCAAGAGGATATGAAGTGTTTTATGTTCCTTGATCTTGTCAATGCTCTTGGGTTGAGATAGGAGGTTAAAGGGAGGTGACAAGGTTAAATGATTTGACTAACATCTCAAACAAGGCTCAATGTGATTATGAGCCTGCCTCAGCTTTCTAATAACATACGTAATGAGGGGGAATTGGAAGCTTCCCACACCAACAGCTCATGCAGAAGTGATTTGTTTCTCTCTATACCCTGGCCACAATAGGCTTCCATATATTTCTTTAAAGAATATTGTCATAGCCCACTAAATTACCCCTGGGCAGTGCTATCAGTGGTGTTCCACTTTGCCCCTTTATTTCTTTCTGCGACATTACTCTGCACAAGGGTTACCAGAAAGACAGATGAAGTAGGAGTAGATGGGTCTCTAAGGGGTGATATATAGTAGGTACATAATAGAAAAAAGCAAGGATGGTGTTGTAACAGGAATTATCATCTCTTTCTCCTCATTTCCAGAAGAAATTCCAGACATTGGAAATTTATTGTGCCATGGTTATCAAGTTTTATTTTCTTAGGCTCTAACTTCTTTTCAGGGAACTTGACTCCTAATGGCCCTATACTTTTTCTTCCTTCATTTTATTTTCTCTTTCACAATGGCAAGTCAAAATTCTCAGTGGAGGAAAGAACTCCCAAAAAAATTCTCTTGTCATCATATCAGATAGCACTTTCATTGACACCAAAATCAGACAACGAAAAATATGTCAAAAATTGTTCAGGAGCATAGTTTGTGAATGGTGCAGTTTGACTAGCAGAAAAAGCAGCTGTTCTCCTAGCCAAGAGGTTGGAGAAATGTCTGGCAGCTTTCAGTGTGGGTGTAAAAGTTGTCATGTGAAGTTGTTTTCGACCTGATGGATTTAATAGTTCCTCAGAGCCATCATGGTCTATCACCTCTATGAGTATTAAGGGACTCCTAAATCCATGGATAGATAATTTGGCTGCCACACTTGCACCATAAATCCACATCCTTAAAGCCTTCATTAAATTTGTACAGACCATTTCTTAAGTGCAATTAACTGTGCGTTTCTTAAGAAAAGAACTTGATTTGTTTCCATCTCCCATAGACTCCATTATTT
>VWYI01015241.1:810-51749 GCA_013399455.1 Anthoscopus minutus
CCATATCTACAGCCTGGATAATGTAAACAACAGAAGGCTGTTGGTTCTCTGGAATAAAGATCTCAGAGGGAGGAAGAAGAAACATGGGAGAGTGATCATTTTCATCCAGCACCGTGCAGATTACTGTCACAGTGTTTGACAGCGATGGGGTTCCACTATCCCGAACGAGAACTAAGATCAGTAAAAAAAAAGGAAATTTCATTCAGAGATTGTGGGTGCAACAGTAGATGTTCTTTAATAATATCAGAGTAGGAGAGTTATTTGTTTTATGCAAAAACCATATGCTCTTCTGCACTGGACATATCTTACCACTTTTGAAAAAGTGGTAATGTTGATAGTAACACTTCACTCACTCTCACTCCCCACACTAGAGGCATTCATAGATACTTCACACTGCTACCTTTAATACTGAAAACCTCCTGGGTTTCCCTGTCCAGTGATGCAGTTGTTACAAGTTCTCCACTGTCCGAGTTCATCTTGAATTTCTCATAACCAGCTCCTGGTAAGACTTCATACTGAAGCAAGGAATTCAGCCCTTTAAAACAGAATGGAAGTCTTAGTAAAACAAAGCAACTCTCCTCACATTCAGGTCTACTTATTTGTCTCTTTCTTCTCCAAGTTCTTCTGAATGACAATTTCATAAAGTTCCTGATTACACCTATCATTTGTACATAGTGCAGGGTTATTAATCTTCCCATCTTTCTCTAGGAAACGGGCTAAAACTGTACAAGCTTTTAGAAACCTTTCTTTCTAAGTTGCCTGCCTCAGGTGAATAGGAAACAAGACTCAACATTCTTAACTATTCTTAACTATTATGTTTGTAACATAATTTCTTTCAAATTTCTTCTAGTTTCAACATCCTTCCACGGAAAGTATAATATAATCCCCATCACACTTTAATGTGTACCTTTAATGAGCTTAATCCTACATTATACCCAAAGGGACTACTGTGCCCTTATTTTTCTGAAATTTTTCCTACATTCCATTCAACCATTCTCTGTTTCTCCTACCCAGAATTTGTCCTTAAGTAGGGCAGGGACAGTCGGTACACCTAGAAAATTACATAACACTTCTGGTCACATGAAAACTCCTCTTCAATGTCAAACACTGCCTGCCTGTTCTCATCTGTTGCAGTCAAGCACAAGACAATCTGCACTGGAGTTGATGGAGAAACACACATATGAGAGCAGACACAGCCTACAGTTTAACATACTAGACTTCATTTGCCTTTGAATAGCTTTGTTAAGTGGCTGACAGTGCTACTGAAATTTGATTCAGAGAACTACTACTGTAAATGCATTCGCACCTGAACTAAATCAAGGGAGGGACATTTTCATACAATACACAGTAGGAGGAAAAATGACTTACAGAAATCCTTTAAGCTTTACAGAAGAAGGAAGAAAAATAACATCAATGAGGACAATCAGGGTGAATGTCTTCAAAGTCTCAGGTTACCAACACATATTTATCAGATCTGCCCATATCGGATGATATTGAACTAAATTTTAAAAGCTATTCATAGCTCCACCTGCATTTATCTATCCTTTATCACCAATATCCTACCGATGGGGAAAAGAGACACCAAACTTCCTGTCCAATACTTTTAGCTTCTTGCTTCCTGCAATTGAGTTGCTTCAACGCAGTGGCTTCTCTGGCAGATTCACAACCACTGCTGGAAAAACATGAGTGCCACCCAAGTTGACTATTCACACAATGCTGAAGTTAAAAGCTCTAACCCTTCAAGAACACAGATGTGTGTCACCTTAACTACATTTATTTACCAAGCATTTACTGACTCCTTTCCCACATTCAACTGCTATGAGTGTAAAGAAGCATTAGGAAAAAGCTGCACAGCCTGTTCAGGAGAGGAACACGCTGACTCTACACATTCACACACCAGAGCACAGCAGCTAGCACATTTGCACTCAATCCAACCTGCTGCTTAATTATTCAGTAGCACTGGTCACATTTTAAGGGCTGAAATTACAAACTGAAATAAAAAAATTATTTTTACCCCCTGCCCCAAATCCAGATGCAAGTCCCGTCTTTATAGGACTCTACAATAATGTCTAATGAATGGCAGTAAGCCTTGTCTCATAACTTGAGGTCAGTGGTTCCTATTAACCTTTTATTTTTCTCCTAAGGCTCCAGACATAACTATTGAACCTCAGAGGTGCACATCAGCTTAAAAGGAGACCTTGCCAAATGCTAGTTCAGTTCTTCTGCAAAGACCTACCTTAAGAAAAAAACCCTGACCTACCTTAAATATGTTGGTGGTATCTTTGCTTTCCCATGCGTATTTTTCCAACATGCATATTTTCCAGTGTTAACATCTTTTACACTTGCACTTACTGACATTGAGCTGTCAGATGTCAGCTGGGTGGGGGTGAGGGCATGGAGGGCTCCCTAAAGGCTCCCAAAGTCAGGCAACACAGAGATGCAGTAAATGCAGGTGTCATAATGCACAGGAGGGAGGTAGCTGAACAAAAGGTTTCAGGAATATTCATGTGAAAGAAAACCATTCCAGAGTCAGAAATTTTACTTATGATTTCCCCTAAGAAAGACTCCCTTCCAGTCACAGAGAATGAAGTAGAAAGGAAAATAAAAACATTGATAATGACTGGTTCCGCCCAGTGGTCACTCAGGGAATGTATGAAGTGAATAAAAAAGTAGGATGGGAGAAAGCCCTCCACTGCGACTATGCAAATACTACTGGGAGGTGAACCACAATTTAAACAGTGTGTAAAAATAAATATATGATGTAAAAACAAAAAAAAAAGAACACCATGACAGGAGTCATCTTATTCAAAAATTGTGTTCCAAAAATGTAAGAAAAGTGAGTAGCATTATATTCATATGACTACTATATAGATCAAATTTTCTTACATTACGAACATAATTTCAATATTAATTTGAAACAATACCATTACACATCAATGACATGGGGCCAAATCATGCATATGTGAGAAAAAGACCCAACAGAAGGACTGTGGTTAATGGAAAATGTGCTTTAAAATAATAGCAGGAAGGAACCATCAGCCACAACAGTGCTCCAGCCCAAAATGTCTGCACAGACAGGCATACACTGTGCCACCCAGTACACTTGGAATGCCCTTCCTCTCCACCCAGCCAAGCCATCCCTCCCACTAACTGCACTGGAAATTTCCTTTCTGCTGTACTTCCCACAAGATGTGAAAAAAATATAAGGGATGGGAAAGGAGGGAGAAGAATTCAAGCAAATTCTCAGTGGTCTCCTTTATCTTCCAAACCTTTCTTCAAGTATCACCTTTTTTGTGATCCATAAAAGAAAGAAAATATTTGGAAGAGTGAGATACAGAGGCAGACTGCAGTACAGCCCAGCTGTTATGGAGATCATAACAGACAAGGATATCCACCCATTCCTAATTTCTAAATACCTTACATACTTGTGGGGAAATGTCTTTTCTATATAATATCTCTATTGAGCTCACATCAGTCTTTTGTAATCAATATGCACTTTACATTAAAATTATAGATCTTACTGAATACAGATTATTTTGTTACCAAATTCTATTATCTGCTTTTAGGATAGTACAGTAAAGAATGTACAGAAAGTGAACGCACAGTTAAAATTAAGTCGTTCAGAGTTGAGAGTTGGGCCAAAGAGAGCAGTACTGCAATATTTAACTCTCTTTCCAGATTTTGTTATTTATCACACAGACCGTGTATAACTGCTCCAGCATATGGACTACCTGTATCATAATATGATATGCATTTTAGACAGCTCAAAAAAAGCAGATAATTGAAGAACTAGAGAGAATTTTTTATTGCTTAGCAGACTCTCTTGGGTTTAGTCCTTACATATGATTCACTGAGGAGATGAACCATCCCTCTATCTTATTCATACATTCTGTGTATTTTTCAAAAGCAATGCATTAACACTCATTAGCATGTAAAGACCTACTTAAAATCTGGAGCAGCTTCCACAATCCCTTCACAGCTCGACTAGCTGGAAAATCTTGGATGACAGTGCCCCTCTCTGGTCAGAAAAGATGAGTGCGTATTTGCCGGTTCTGTTACAAAACCCGGACTCTTGACTAGTAAAACTGCTTTAAAACTATCCAAAACACTCTCATTGAGAGTGAAAAAATGCTCAGATATAAACTCTGAATTCAATATTCTTGGCTGATTTTTAACCAGAACATTTTGGCTTTCTTCATGTGAAACCTACAATATGCTGTATCACACAAAAATATATTTTACATTTAATATATCTATTGTAGCTGAAGCTACCCCAGAGTGCAAGTCAGAATAGCTCCAAGACTCAGAGTCTGAACCAAAACTCGTATTTTGAAACTAAAATGTCATGCATTACCTTGGGAAAAGCACAACAGCTGTACATGCAAGGCATCAAGATTGGATTGGCATACTATGGTCCATATGTAAATTACTAGCAAAAGGACACAAATTACCTGCATCTCGGTCCACAGCTTCCACTCTTATGACAAACTCCCCTGGACCTCGGTTTTCATGAACTACAGTCTCATAAAGTTGCTTCAGAAACACTGGGGTCTCATCATTCACATCAAGAACAATGATGGTTAGAACTTGTGTAGCAGAGAGTGCTGGGCTGCCATCATCAAGAGCTATGACTGTCAAACTGTAGCGCTTCTGCACCTCATAGTCTAGAAACTGGGCTGTAGTTAAGAGTCCTAATTTAGAGAAAAAAGGTTTTAAAAATTATCCTGCTCCAGGTTAAGATCCTAGTTGTTCCAGCACTCACAGTTTCAATATAGCATCACCGCTACTGCTGCAAGGCTTCCGGACATCGTAGTCATTCATTACATGCGATTCCCTCTACAGTGCTAATTGGCCCAGAAATACTGCCTTTGGCATCCAGGGAAATTGGGATTCATGGAAAATTCAAGCAAAGTTTGGAGACTGCTTTTTATTTCACTTTGGGCTTAACTTTTTAACCTTATTTAACTTAAATGTTTGTCCTCTTTTTCATGTAAGTTACGCAGTCAGGAGCTCTACAAATCAGTGTCAGCTGCATCACCTAATGGATTCAAAATCAGAATAAGAACCAGAAAACATTACAACTATTAAGGTGATATTTGCACTTGCGAGAACATAGTATAATAGTTCAAAACCACAGAATTTCAGAGGACTGAAAAACAAAATTCATCCACACTTTGAGCCTCCACTGAACATGCTGCACTCACAGTGAAATGCAGATTCCTTGACCTCAACTTTGCCTTTCTTCATGTGCACGTATCATAACATACATGTGTGCACATGCTTTAAGTATGTATCATGCCAAAATCAGAATGAAGTATTTCACTGCACGCATTTTCTTCCCACCTTCCTTAATACACTATTGGAAGATGCCCCTGCACACCTACACAACACAGTAACAGTGTTATGCCAAAATTTTTGAGCTGAATCTCACAGAGTTTGACCACTATGTGCTGTACTGCCCTGCTTGTGTGGAGCTCTGCCCAAGGCAATCAACCCTGAAGACAGTAAGTGACCTGAACAGAGTGCCACACTAACGTGGTATTTCACTTTTGCAAGAGTATGTGCTCCCAAATGTTACTGTGAGAATCACAAGAGAAGAGACATTACAGTACCTGTGATTTTATCCAGTACAAATGCTTCGTTTTCATTGCCTGAAAGAATGTGATATGTAACTTCTCCATTTCTTCCCTCATCAGGATCCTTCGCAATTATGTGGTGCACAAGGAAGCCTATCTCTACATCCTCCATGACATAGGAAAGAGGAGAAGACATAAAACTGGGACTGTTGTCATTGATATCTAAAACAACAATTTTCACAGCCAGGGAATCCAGCCGACGATCAGTCAAATTTATTGCCTGGTCTTCTGCAAACACCGTCAAGATCACAGAATGAGTCATCTCCCTGTCTAGTGGAGAAGCTGTGGTCAAGGTGCCATGCAAAGGGTGAATAAGAAATGGATTTTCACCCATGTTACTAATTTCTAAGGAATATTCTATTTTGCTGTTCAGAAAACTGCCATCTCCATCCTTTGCATTGAATGTGTAAACCAGAGTGCCAACAGGTACATTTTCTTCTATGCCAATCACTACAAAGTCATCTTGAAAATACGGAGAATGATCATTCTTATCTTCTACATCAATACTTAGGAAGACAGTGCTATTTTGCAGGGGATTATTATAATCCTTTATAATAACTTGCAAAAGGAAGTGTGAATCTGTTTCATAGTCAAGCTCCTTGGAAAGATAAAGGTCTCCTGTCAAGCTGTCTATTTCAAAATGAACATTATCATCGTTAACAATATTGAAATGCAGTTTCCTGTTAAGTGCCAGATGGTCACTTGGTGCCTTCAGAGAATCCAACACAAGTGCAGGTTTAAAATTTTCAGGTACAACAAAGTGCTTGAAGTCTTGAGTGAAACCAGATCTCCCATTGGGAAGTGGGATCACCTGCAACCAGAACACAAAAAACTGCAATGTTTTCCCACTGTTATGAATATTGCAATGTGTAGTGGGCTGACCCTGACTGGATGCCAGGTACCAGCAAAGCTGCTTTCTCACTCCCTCTGCCACTGGACAGGGGACAGAAAACATAATGAAGGTTCATGAGCTGAGATAAGGGCCAGGAGAAATCACTGGCCCTGGCAAATACTACCACAGCTAAAACAGACTAGAATTACGGATATTAACTGAATTTATTGCTAACAAAATCAGAGCCGGATAATGAGAAGCAAAGTAAGACCTTAAAAACACACTTTCCCCACATCCCTCCCTCCTTCCCAGCTCTACCTCCTCCTCTAGGGGTTCAGGGAGACAGGAAATGGGGGTTCTCCCATTTCTCAGGGAGAGGAGTCCTTTGACTCTCTTTAACTGTGGGAACAGCATTTGCCTTGCCTGGACTGAACCATGTTACTACAAGCTATCCAAATTTAACCATCTTTAAGGTGACTTGAAAAGAGTGGCCTCGATGTCCTTCAGACTCTGACAGAGGAGTGCATGGGTGGCCTGGACAAGGCAGCCCCACTGTGGCTCCATGAGCAGCAGGTGGCTGGCTATGGAATGCTGCATTTCACACTCTCACAAAGAGGAGCCCTGTATAAACCAGCGCAAAGAAATGAAATATTCTTATACAAGATTATAGAGATAGAATTTAGAAAAGAGAGCAATTTAGTGCAGAAAATAAAGTCTACTCTCTTCCCCACTTTCAGTCCCACTTGATATTTGTTTTTCTTTCTGTCTACCTGGGTATTTTCTTCCTATTCTCCAGTGTTTCAAATAATCTCCTACTAAAGCACAAGCATCATCTATTTGCAAGATGATCCAGAATGCTGTCGTGCATTCTTAACAAATCAAAATGAGTCTTCCCTCTCATTTCCTCCCTCAACAGAAAAATGGCTAAGGAAAATTACCAAAAGACGAGGTGCTTACAATTTTGAACTTCCTTTTTTCCATTTATTTCCCAACCTTCTTCCAGAATTGTATTTTTTTTTCCTCAGAGAAACTAGGCATTTAACATAATGGTTCTATCTGTACAATGCTAATTAGTACCTGGATGTAAAGAGCAGCATGTCCTTGAAGCGAAGGCATCCCCTGGTCCTTGGCTGTGACTGTCACTCTGTAGTCAGATCTCTCAGCATGCGACAGAGGTCGGGTTGTTCTTAACTCTCCACTGACAGCATCAATCTGGAAGTATCCTATGTCCTCTTCTGTGGGGTAAAAATGGATATGCATTATTGCAAACCAGTAACAGCTTGCCTCCATAGTACTGAGCATTGAAATGAACAGCAAAAAAGAGCAGTACCCAGAGGAAATTAACCTGCTGCACTCATTTGGATCTCTCTGGCTAGTTTAGTTCACCTCCTCTTCTTTCACTGAGTACACAGTTATTATAAATCACTTAATGTGGATTTAGAAAAATATGGAGAGAAACTCCACAGAGTACTAAAGCAAAACTGCCCAGTTTTGTACCAACATTACTCACACCAATGGTGTACACCATCAGGAGGGCAACAGACTGCCCAGGACTGGTCCTCCTATTTCTAACCTTGGCAGACAGGGCCAGAGAAAGAATTAATTCTCAGTCTCGAAACTGGCACGAAGGGTCAAGTATCTCCTGTGACTTGCAGATTATGGGGCCAGCAAAGAGCACTGTTGATCCCTAAGATACACTGTGACTGCAGCAAAGCCACCTGCCCTGCTTGAGCTCTGTGCCAGCAGCCAGCTGGGCATAGCTACAATCTCACAGTAAACTGTTGCAGAGCAACGTGTGAATATTGGAAATTATCACAGGGACTGGTGGCACCCTAATAATAAGTGACTTTTAATTAAAGTTATTACTTGCAGCCAGTTGCAGCCATTTGTTTGAGAGTTGCAAAGAATACTTTTACCACAGATGAATAAATATCTCTTTGTGACTTTAGAATTAGAGAATCATTTAATTTGAAAAAGATCCTTAAGATCATCAAGTGGAACCTTTAACCCAAGACTGCCAAGTTCACTAAACTATGTCTACGTGTCTTTTAAATATCTCTGGGGATGGTGACTCCCTGGGCAGCCTCGCTGTTCCAATGCTTGGAAAACCATTAAATAAAGAAATTTTTCCTAAAATCCAACCTAAAATTCCCCTGGGAAAAGAGACTGACACACAGCTCCCTCGTTTTTAAAAAATAGAATATAAATTACTTTCAAATTTTAGTAAAATGGGAAAGTATCTATTACTTTGTATACATTACCAGAAACAGAGAAAATCACAATTGTTACAAGGACTTCTCTCTTAGAAGCTTTCTGTTACACAAGTTTTTTTATAAGGTGTGCTAGTGGGTTAAATAAAGTCATGTAGCATAACAGCTGCTACTATAGTAAGCAACTGTGGTAAAAATAAACTCAGTGCAGATGTAGTACACAAAACATACATAAAGAACTATATTTTCATAGGCACTTAAGGGAGCATGAAGCTGTTTACATTCTCCAAATCTCCACATTCAAATTCATTAATGGCTCATATAGATGTTCACTTTTGTATCCAATTATATCATCTGCAACTGTAAAATACTTGCACCTGTAACATTTGAAGAAAAAACCTCAGCAAACTAGCTAGAAAACTGAGTTTTCACAACCAACAAAGAGGAGTTTTCTTCAATATTGGTTTGCTATATTTTGTGTGAATACAGCTTTCTAATTCTCTATCAGTCCCTTCTGGGTTGAGTCTTGCTGTCTGGAACATTAACAAGGAAACTGCCAACAAAAGAAAACAATATATAGAAACAATTGTATTGAATGAGAGAGTCTTGCATTTTGAATTTTTCATGGTAGTTTCAAAATATTAATGCTGCTATATTACTGTTTTCAAAAAGAGCTTTTGGTTTACTTTCCTGGTGTAGGTCCCAACAATATGTCTACAGTCACAGATCTGCTATTTTGTTTTGTTCTATATAATGTTTCATGACAGAAAATCCCAGCTAAGCTAAAGTCACAGGAGATATGAGAAACAGAACACATAATGTGAATTGCATGGATATATTTTCTAAGTATTTTGCTAAAACCTACACTTACACTAAAATCCAAATATTGCATGAAATAGTTTTGTGCATATTTTGGTGGTAATGAAATTAACAAAAAGAGTCTGAAAATACTGCAAAGAGATATTGTATAGAAGAAAAACCCCTCGAGACTTCAATTTTTTAAGTGTTTTGCATTTTCATTTTTTATTATCTGATACTACACTATACAGTCAAAACTGAAATGCCCCATGTCTATTTTTCTGGTATTTTTATCAACCTATTTTCAAAAAGAATTCCAAGCGTAGCCATATGATTGAAAGTCAGAAAAAACTTTTACATCGAGAAAGAAGTTTAACTCCAATCCAGCATGTCAGTCATTGCTCTGAGAGCTCATGGTCGCTGCACATCCAAGAACATTTCCTCAGCTCTCATCTCCGTAAGTCACCTGAATTAGACAATTGCTGTTTATGTCATACACCCTAAATATGTCCTCTAGCATCCAAGGAGAAAAGGAAAAAAGTATAGGAGAAATGGGTAAGAAATAATGAAACTGGGAAGAGCAGATGAAGCATGGAACAGAAAAAAATCAAATCTATCAATACCTAGACTCTAACAGCCCCAGTCTCTTCTTGAGCTTGCAAAAGTAACCTGCCAATAAATACATCTCTTTTTACAATTAAATTTTTCACCTCTGCCTTGTCCAACCTGTTGGCCAGACAGACTTTCATTTACATGAGGTTTTTCAACGCTCAGATACTCTCTCAGCTCTGTGCTTTCAAAGATGATCACCAAAACTATGATCAACAACAATAACAAAACAAAACAAAAAAAAAGGTGGCCTGAAAAACATCAAGCAATGTAAGCAATGTGTTACTGTACACTTTGGCTGGCTGAACATCCAGGCCTTATAGAAACTGGCATTTAGGCAAAATGGCCCAGGAAAGTAGACACAAAGTAAGAGATTTCTCAGAAGTCACTAGTGACCTCAGGACACAGTGATAGTTAGCTATGTATTTTTACCTAATTGCCTGAACAACTGTTTAGTTCCTAAGTGTTAAAATACTTAGTGCCCTGACCATGTTCTCTTCCTTTGAGAGGGCAGAAAAGTTGTTTCCTTTAACAGAAAAGAGGAAGGCAATGCCATGGCTCCCAAAGAACCTGAACATGATGAGTGAGTCTGCAGAAATGCAGCCCTCTGCAGGTCTAGGAATGCTCCCTGCATGCTGCCGGCTACTCATTCTGGAGAACAAGAACTTCTTCAGAGACACATGCACAGCACTTGCCAATTCGTGCATGTTAGCAGTGTAACTAGGCTTCTCTTGGCATTTGTGTGGTCAAGGGCTCATGTTGCATTCACATAATTGGACCAAATATAACTGTAAAAGCCTCCATCAATGCTAGTCTTAACACACAAAGCAATAGTTCCAGATGCCCTATAAATACACACTAATTCTGTAATAAATGCTGTACTATATGCTACTGACAGCCATAAAGAAGACCAGGCAAATCACTTTCTGACTGCCAGCATCACTAAGGAATAAACAGTACACACAGCTGGGATTAACCTCCCTCTGAATTAGTGATAACACAGAAGTGGAGGTAGGGTCATGTGACCACCCACTTCCATACACATACATTTTTAAAGAATTATTTGCTTTGATTTTCTAGGAAAAGAAAGGGGCATTTTGAAGGTAACACTTCTCTGTAACCTAGAATTCACCTGGTATGTAAACCTCATAGTTCATTTACCTCATGTACCTTAGATTTTTCCTCATGTATTTTGTTGGCATTTGTTATTAACATTCCTGTATAGCTTAATATATTGCTGCTATTTTGACATTTCTTTGGGAACTCAAGAACATTAAAAATTACCCAGCAACATTTACAAGCTTAACAGCTGATGCTGACATTTGCAGCTCTTCATCTTGTGGCAGTTCCATGACTGAAGAATAGAGCACTGGTATGCAAGGAGCTCTCCAATTAACCTGCTGTCTCCCTGTTTAACAAATATGGCTGTAAATCAGATCATATTTCTTCTTCATATTTAAGTACTGAACAATGTCCCAGAACTAGAAAATATTCTTTTAAATATAAACCAGACAAAAACTTCGCCATGAAACAGAAGACCAGATGTTAAAGGCTGTGAGCCAACTAACAACAAAAATTAGTATCAGAGAAGCTCAGCTGTTTCTGGATTTGTTTATCAGGAAAATATCTCGTTCCAAGGCTGGGAAGGATTTTTTAGTGGTTTTTCAGTTTGAAAGCCTGAGAGATGGGGGTGTGTTTGCTGCTGTTTTTATCCTTTTATTCTTTCCAGAGACAGCTTTTGCAAAACCAGTCATATTTTGTGTTGCTAGTAATTTTTAGAATTTGGACTCTTACTTACTCCCCTCTGGGCCTCTACAGTGAAGCCAGTAAGAAAATCCAATGTGTTGTTTGAAGGAACGGGATATAGTTAGATACATGAACAGGCAAAGACCCCTGACAAACACTTCCTGTATTGCCTGGCCATCACTACTCAAACAAAGGGTTGCACATCACTCGTTCCTGTTTTCACAAGGGGAATCTTTTTTGTGCAAAATATTCTTACTCACAATACAGAAGTATAAGATACTGTCCAATTCCCTCTGGAATAGGCAGTCATTTATATCCAAATTAAGAGAATAATGTTTCCTTGCTCTGATGAAACAGTAAGCTCTACATGCAAATTACCATAGATTACAAATCCCGAGCTTAAATAAGTATTGATTACGCTAAACTGGTAGAATAGAACGGAAACCAAACAAAAAAGAAATAGTTCTGTTCCTGGTAGCTCTTACTGCTTTGAAGCAATACTGAAGGAAAGCAGGAGGAACAGACCTGTTTTCCCTCCTGGTTACAGATGGAGTTCTCACTTTTATTAAAGTGTAACAAGTGGTATGCAGAAAAACCAGATATCACATCTATGTCTCCTGCTGGTATTTATGCCCCAGTTCCACTCATATTCTAATTCAGGACTGCTCTGTAATTAATTTCTGCAAACAAAACTGGATCCTACAGCTTACCCCAGAAGTGAACCATTTACATGTAGGAATTATGGGGGAACCTAAGGAGAACTGTTTTTAAGCAGCCATGCTATGTCAGGTTAACACAGTGCTAAACAAAGGATGGAACCTGAGCTAAAAACCACGAATCTCATTGTTTGCCCATATTATCTGCTGATCCCTCTGATCCCTGTCTCAGACTGTCACAAACTGTTATTTTAGCAAGAAATGTTTCAACTGGTCATGGGAAAAGGGAGAACATTTTTCCCTTAAAATATTAAACAACTGACTGAAATACTAAACTGTACAGTACAATATCATGGTCCTAATCTTTTCTGAGTGCTGTTTGAACACTCTCTGGCCAGCCACAGAAGCAACTAAATCCCGTGAAAGATGGGGCAGAGAGCAAAGGGAGGAAAGGCAGCTGCTTGCACTTCCTTAGATACTTCTTAAGACACATGATGATGCTGATTCCTCTTTACAAAGGCAACTTTATTCTATCAGACACAAAATAAACATAAAACATTGTAGGATGCATGCCTTTTCTAAAAAAAAAAAAAAAAAAGGCCATTTTAATATATCTTTTTGTATTTTTAACCCTTTAAATCCTTACCTGATTCTATTGAATATAATACAACACCGTTGTTTCCAGAATCGAAGTCTTTTGCAAAGATGGTAGTAATAAGTGTCCCTGATGGCTGCCCTTCCAAAACCTGTCACCAAGAAGTTTATAAATTATTTGCAATTATACATGGATAAACCCAGTCTTAAAACACGTCCCTTGCCATAACACAAGACTTTAGCTGCTGCTCTATTTCCCATTTCAGCGGAGTGCAAAGAGCACTTCAGGAGAAGGTTAAACAACAGAATCTGCCGCGGTCTGCACAGAGCGCTAACTCAAACATCTTTACCACGGCAAACTCGGAGGTCGGAAATCAAAGGGAGTGCCACCGCGCGCACAAACAGAAGGATGCCGGTGTTATTGTCCTTTACACATCAGCACCCCGGCCCGCCCAGGGAGGACCCGCGGTTCCCGGCGCGGTTCCCGCCCCACCTGGCGGCGCAGCGCCCCCTGCGGGAAGCGCGGCGCGTGGTCGTTGCGGTCGCGCACGGAGATGCGCACGGCGGCCGTGGCGCTGCGCCGGGGCCGGCCCGCGTCCGTCGCCAGCACCCGCAGCTCGTGGTGCGCCCGCTGCTCGCGGTCCAGCGCCGCCCAGTTTATGATTTCACCTGACGGCCAAGGAAAAAGTGGGGAGAAATGGAGTTAGGCGTTTGGCGTATGCTTGCGCTCGGCGGGTGCAATTACGCGTTTGCATTTATGTGAAATATATGCCCTCTGATACGCCTGATCAGTGACATGAAAACCTCAGCTTTCCAAACCCTGTCCTAAAGAAACAGCTGTCAATCACCGTTTTGCATATGTACTTCAGTGCCCTATGACATCTTTTACTGTACACTGGGTACCCCACAGCAAAGGTACAAACCAAAGCGCTGACCTTCCGAAGAAATCCATATGGCCTTCACAACACTCCAGGACACATAATACATGAGCACCCCTTGCTGACAAGGGGTCTTCATGAATTATGTACCTTAATCATAAACTCTTAAGTTTAAGGTAAACCCAGCAAATAAATTTGACCAATCTTCTCCCTATCTGATTAGCCATACCCAATACAGCTGGAAATTTGCAGCTGAGCAAAGCTTATCACCAGATAGCCACATGGCTTTTTTATATCTTCTTGGTTAATTCCTAGTATTCTGTTTGCCTGTAAGCTTCCCTAAGTGTACTCAAGAGGAACCTTTTATTTTGAGATTCATACAGAGAAATACTGGGAAAGCCTATTCACTCCCAATGGGAACTGGACATCTGGAAATAGGAATTTTAAACAGCATATCTTTGCTCCCTACATAACATTTTGCTAAACTGGATTATTTACCATGCCTGTGTCCCTTTCCTTTAGGCTCTCTGTGATCTGGTCTGGTGATAAGCCCTTTTACTTGAGGCATTTGGGATTCACTGCAGAATACACCCTCTGCTGTGAGAAATTTCTCTCAGCCAATTTGACTTCTGTGATGCAACACAGAACATGAACTCAGTTCATGTACAACATGAACTCAGTTTTGATGTCAGTTACAGAAGTGTTCACAAGTATTTTAAATCACTTTGTCTAACTTCATAAGTACCTTTATAGTTATTTATGACTTGTCTGTACATTCCAACTCTACTTGATCACAGGCAAAAAAATTTCTCATATGAACTACTGAAGCCATAACTTAAAACTTTTCCTTTTAATTTGTTTCAGCCAAACACTGAAACTTATAACCAAGTGACCTGAACAAAGTAATGAAAAAAATAAAATCCTAAAGGCTAGTCCATCCTTCATGAAAAATGGACTGGGTTTATTTCATTTCCCAAATTGTGAAGCTCTGAGTTAAAATATTCATGTATCAACCCAAAAGATTCACTGCAGTTCCTGAAAGCTTTATACTTTACTTCCATACCCTTAGGGAAGGCTGCTTTCCAAAAGCAATATTAGGCAGATTACAAATCATAAAATGCTACCTGTGTTGGAATTAATCTTGAAATACTTTCCATCAGACAAGAGGAAATAAGAAAGCTGTCCATTTCTTCCGGAATCCTTGTCAACAGCTGTAACGGTGCCAACCACACCACTGGGAATCGGATTTTCCTCAATTTCAAAGAAGTAGCTCTCACGCATAAACATGGGAGAATGATCATTTTCATCCAGGACATTAACTATTATAGATGCACTTGCATTTTGCTTAAAGTTTTCATCCTGAGACATGGTGACCAAAGCTCTAAAACTCAGCATCTGTGCACATTCATAGTTCAAATGTTTCCGAAGATAAATCCAGCCAGTATCAGAGCTGATTCCAAATGCAACAGAATCAGTGCTAGGCTCTAAGGAATAGGTCAGATTGGAGGTAAAGCTGTGTGGATCAAGTGAGTGGGCCTGAACCTGAAGGATTTGGGAACCTGGAGAGGTAGCTTCACTGATTTCTACTTGATACATCAAGTTTTGGAAAACCAAAGTAGGGCCCATCTTCTGCTCTTCAATAACCACTGTCAACATCAGCACAGAAGTCAGAGGAGGACTTCCACAGTCTTCAGCTGCTATGTGTAGAGTATATTCCTGCTGCTTTTCTGCAAACACTGTCCTGGTAAGGTTTACCACTCCAAGACTTGGATCAATGCTAAATGCATCTGACTGCTTGCGTACAATACTGTATTGGATTGCCCCATTTAGGCCACTGTCTTTGTCTTCTGCATGAGCAATGTAGACAGCAGTGCCAGGAGGCTGGGTATGTGAGATGGTTACCTTATCAGATTTAGTAAGAAATATTGGAGGGTTGTCATTAATGTCTGTCACAAATATGTTGACTTGAGTGCTGCTGTAGACGGGGGAGTTACCCAGCTGTGACTGAACAGTGAGCACCACAACAGACTGAGCTTCGTGGTCAAGCTGTTTCTTGGTGTGGATAATGCCAAACTGGGGGTCAATAGAGAACTTTCCATGTGGATCACCAGAGCAAATTCTGTAAGAAACCACTTCTAACAAGTCTAGAAATGGAAAAAAAAATGTAAAAAAATAAAATAAAATATGGAAGTGATAACATAAACATTGGCAAGAACATCTGGGGCGAATGCATGCTGTTAAAGTCAATGGAATAAATGTAAGCTACACAGATGTTTGACATTCTTGGGCTTTTTATGCTTCCTTCTTCCCATCCCTGGAGCCCTTCAGTAAAACATGAATGTATACAGTTTGTCCACTTCTGCACTATTTGATTTTCATCACACTGGTGTTATAAAACTCTACCGAGAAAATCACATAATAGCCTCTTGTTTTCCCCTGATCTAAAAAACAGAAAAAACATTCCTATAAATTAGTCTTGTGGGAGCAATTTCACTACACACAGGCATTCACTATAGCAAGGAATGAAACAGGTGGCAGTTCCCTAAAAAAATGTATAAACTTAGTGTTCCTGGTTGTCCATTGTTGTAACATTTATACATCAGATGCTTTCTAAAGTACAAGCTGTCTAAAGATTCAGGCTTACTACCAAGGCCACCCTGTGAGTGCTATCTCCACCCTGAGGACAGTCCTTCCCCAAAAGAAGGATATGAGAGGACCTGACTGATCAAGCTTGTATGATCTACCACTTTAAAGATCCATCATCAGGCTGTTATGTGGACTCACAGATCCCACTGCTCTGTATAGGAATCAAATACATACAGCTCTCAGGACAGGGCTTTTTATGACCAAGGACTGTCAGGAGCAAACCCATTTCCCTTTACAAATGATAACAAAACCAAATGGATTAAATATATTTTCAAATGGTCCTGCAAACATTCATCTGGACTTCTACACTTAATTTGAGACAATGTGAGGTTTTGGTTGGTTGGTTGGTTTTGGTTTGGTTTTTTGAGCAGTGGCCTCACGGAGCATTTCTTACAGATCTTCTGAAATTTCTGAATACTCTCGGATTTTAAGTATTGTTCTGAGATTTGGCTTGCATGGCTAATAGTTTAACATGAGCCAGACTGTCACACTTACTTCAACTTTTACAACATGCTTCCTATCCCTCCATTTACAATTATAGAAATCCATCAGGAAGAAAGTGGAGGCCACTGCCAATCTCTATGGGCCACCAGGGAGAATATCATTAATCTCCAGCTGTTCTAAAGAGCATCCTGATAAACCAGCCATTACACCAGTTGCTGTAAACACCAACAGTAAATTCCATTTAATGCTTGACAGACTGAATAACATGGAGGTTTATGGGGGAAAAAATCATCTACAACTATTTCCAGTTAATGGTCACAACAAAAACACAACAATCTCTGACTGAGAATGTGACTTACTTGGGGGCGCTCTGGCCTTCACAGTGCCAATCATGCTGTCTTCAGGTGCATCCTCTGGAACAGAAAAGCTATACCGGGATTTCTCAAATATGGCAGGGACCAAAACAGTCTGAAGGATGTTTACTGTGACAGCTGCATTGCTGGCAGAGGGAAGGCCACCCCCATCCCGTGCAGAAACAGTCAGGAAGAGTGCTGAACGAGTCAGGTGGCCAAGAGCTGAGGTCAGGTAAATAACTCCTAGAAAGAAATAAAATAGCATTTAAGAGAAATGTAGGATAAAATTCAGCAGGCTGCCAAAATAGCTTCAACATGTATTGCTACTCTAAGAGAAGGTCAGACCATGTGGACAAAAATCAGCACCCTCAATTCAATTTTTGAGAGCCGAGTTCTTTTCAAACCATATGACCTTTACCATTGAGAGAGTCACTGAAACACAGCAAGTCCTCTTTCAAAACAGTGTGCATAATTCTGATTTTAGAAACACAGATTCAGTTAAATCTTTCCAAATGCTCAATTTTACTACTACTAGTCTACAGCAACTTGCAAATGCATTGAGGTGGAAACAAAGTATTGTTCCAAAAAATTAATTTATCTTTGCAAATGGTAAAGTTAATGTTATTTCAAATAGGCTGCATACACATTCTGCTTAAATAACTCTTGAAATAAAATATCCACACAAATGGAGTCAAAGCCCCAAAATATAATCTTAGGATCAGGGAGCTCTGTGGAAAGTATCTGGGAAGCAATCACTTGCTGCCTGATCACAAGTTTCTGTCAAAATACTCTTTAATAGTGAATTCTAAGGTCCATTGAATTTGCAAGCTGCTAACAACTACATTTTACATCAACTGTATGAACTAATTCTTTGAAAAGAATACAACGTTCAGTCCCAAAATATAGCACTTTAGATGTACATTCCTCAAGATAATCTATTTGCCAAGTAAGTTCTTCAACATGAAAATGAAGATGAAAGGTGACGAAATGCAGGAAAATATTTCCTAGCAATGAGTGAGTTTAACTAAACGTACACTAAATGCTAAAATCAGTGTGCTAAGTAGTAAAACTGCAGTAAACTCAAGTGATTCAACTAATAGAGACAACCCTTTTTGTACCTACAGATATTTTTAAGAAATCACTTAGCTTTTTGTAGAAGCTGGTAAAGATGCAGAACCTCTGGCAGTTCAGTAAAACCAAACCTTTAAAATTTGGGCCACCTTTATAATTCCCTGGCTGTCAAGACAAGTTTAGCAGGAATGATGTCTGCCATTCAACTTGGACATTTCGTGGTCAGACAGGGTAAAAACAGAGTTAGCTCAAAGTGTCTTAGGAGAATCAATGCATGATTCAATGAGAACACATTTTCTCAGAATTTAGGGTGAAGCCACAACACTAATTTTCTACAATCCATTTAAGGCCCAATAATGGAAAAGACATAAAATCCTTATAAATATTCAAATGTACATACAGTATACTTTCCAAATATACTGCCAGGACACTATAATAAACTGTGTCTTGATATGCTTAAAATGCAGTAAAAGGGCATTCAGGATCAAGGAAAAATGCTTTTCACTAACAAAAATGGGACACTTATTCCAGTGTAACAAACCATACTGAAAGCTCAATAGTGATACAGATGGATTCAGGGTTCAGTACTGATCCAGCTCCTTTGCTAACAACTGATGCAATTCTAAGAAACAACCCTATTTTGGATTTTTAAATTTTTTTTCTTGCGAAAGTTGAGTTTTATGAACTTAAGCAGTTCAACAAAGTAGTCCTTCAAGGACATGAACTTTTGGCATTTCCTGAGTTAATCTGAGCATCTGTAGCTTGAAGGAAAAAGGAGTTTAACTATTTTTCCTAAGAGGATAAACACATATACATGGATTTTTAACATAATTTCCATCAAATTAATTTAAATCAATCAAATGGACTGTATGTCACTAATTTGACCAACTGGATACTTTTCTATTGACAAAGATATAAATATATCTTCATTTTAGATACTTCAAGAGGTATGTGGAGAACTGGAAAACTTCTACAGAAAAGCATCAAACTGAAAATCTTATTCTTGGAGCAGTAACTAAAGGCTTCAGAACATCCTTTAGCAAAGGGTGGAGCAAACAGTGCTCCACTCCAGGAGCTCTGAAGACCTAATGGAACAGGAATAGTTCAGAACCAAACTCCTTCTCTGCTGACCTAGACACATTGCAGCTCACTCCAAGCCAATTCAGTTACAGAAAGCAAAAAGAAAATTAATAAAAGATTTTGTTTTCTTTCTTCATTCTTTTGCTATGTCCTAGGGAAAAAGGGGACTAGGCAAGTCCATTTTGCCAACTCAGCTCTGTTTTGCAGGACCAGGGACACCGTAAGAACAACAGCAGAATCCAAGTATGTGTTTACGATATGGTTCCCTCCAACCTCAAAAAGTGTAGTATGCAGAAACTTAATAACCCATTTTAACTTTAACTGTTTATTTCAGCATTTGTAGGACTGGGCATTAGCTTTGCATCTGGTGATATATAATCTATAGAGATTTTTGAGATGGCTCTGCCATATATTGGTGAACAAGCCTCATTAGGCTCTATTATGGCACGACATGATGAGAAAGAAGCTGTAGAAGAAAACAGCATCTGGGCTTTTACTTTCTGTACGATCAGGTAAAACAGCAGACTGTGACTAAATGGCCAGTCAGGACCACCTGGGCCAAAAGCAGCTGCCAGCACACCTCAGAGCAGGCTGGCTGAGTGCATTTCATCTGCTGCAGCAGGGTGCAGGAGGTGTGCCTGGGTACTACACCACAAAGGACTACACAGAAGGAAACTGCAAGGAGCAGGAACTGTCAAAGTCACAGTTCAGTGCGTGAAACTCAACACAGGCATCTCTCTAAGTAACAGACTGAAGATGAACCACGGTTTTCCTTTCTTCCTCATTCTGTAAATAATATTGGGGCTTTTTATTGTTATACCACAAGCATCTGCAGCCTGTAATTCAAGGCTTCAGAGAACTTAAAAGACAATTAGGTTGCTGTGGTACAGAACATATCCTTTCACTATGAAAAACAGTTTCTAAAAACATTGACAATGGAAAGGGATGACACAGTTCCTCTGCAAGGAATGTTTCACCAAAGCTCCCAACAGGAGACCACAAATACACAAGTGTGAGTCCACTTTAAGAAAAGTGCCACCTTTCTTACAGCTTGACTCACCATAAAAATGAATAGTCTTATCTGCTGCCTTTAAATACATTTTATTCCAATTTTTCAAATTAATTTCAAAGCACTGCAGTGCTTTGAAGATTTTACCTCTGGTTAATTCCTTATTCTGCATAAGAGAGGGCTGGAATCAATTCTGCTTCACAGGTGAACAATGCTATAATTACACACCAGATGAAGCATTAATATCCAGCCTCATTCACACTTTGGCAATCTCATTTTCTTTACTAGGTCCACATGGGCATAACTGATTGCAGATCCCAACCCTTTTAAATCAAAAGCATGGCACACAGACTGCTTGCTGTCTGGATATGATCTGGATACAGATTTCAGGCAGAACCTGCAATGCTGAATGTATATTAGCAACTGCCACTGCATGTTGACGATCTGCTGCAAGGGAGGTCAGCACAGCCATGCTGGAATTTACATATGTGTTGCTGCAGAACAATTTGTGCTTAAAGGCCAGCCAAAATCGCTACAATGGTTTGGAGGACTGAATGCATGGGGAGAACTACTACTACTGAAGGCAAAATCATGACTGCCAACTCTTTCATCTGCTTCATACTTCCTCACTCACTGTACATGGCAGTGTGTTGATTTCCAAGAAGTACTGCTCTTCACTTCGTGACTATTTGCCCAGAAAGTACAAATGCACTAGTGAATGACAGGATTCTGTGTCACCCACCATGCTCTAGCAATGGTAACATTTCTCATGAGATTTCTCTGTTCTTATTTTTATGGAGGTGCACCCTATTCCACAAGTGGTTTAACTGCTGTTTCTCAACAGTTAAAGGCAGGAGACAGGAATCCACAGGTAATGATTCTTTTAAAATACATGTTTTATTATATTCATGATCCTGTGCTCAGTCCTAATCTTACAATAGTATACAGCATGAAAGTAGGTTCACTCACCAAAAGAACTTTTTGTATGGGAAAAAATCATACTGATTAACCCAAGAGGATTTCTACACACATCTCCATCTGAGGGCTTTGAAATCTGTTTTTGCACAAGATTCTTCCATAAGCAAAACACAAATCAGCCCTTCATTTATAGACATTTGTAGGTAAACCAAATGTTTTCCACTAGTCAAGTGCTGCAAAGATAAATATCAGGATGTACTAACTTCAGTAACAAAATCTGGATTGCATAGGTATGCACACTTAAATGGCTTCTAATATCAAATCATATCATTGTTCATGAAATAAAAAAAAACAACTTTAGAACATGGGCCAGCTAGCATCACCTGACACAGCTCAGACAACAAGCAGATGGCCAAAAGATCCTCATGGTCCTCACCCTAGTTCACCTTCAAAGCTGGCCACTGGACCTGCTGTTCACTACTGTGCAGGTCAGAGCTGACCCATTGATCTGCCCAGAGCACCCACTCCAACTCGGCAGCTTCCCAGTGCAGGGGTGCTTGCACGGCTTTGATCTTCATATGCCAGAAAAAGCTTCAAGATGAGCACACACAGGGTGATCCTCCAGCAGATGGCTGCAGTTAGAAGATGTGCATTTTGCATTAACATAAAAATCAGCATTGTTTTAAGGAAGAATTATAGTGTTTCTGCTTGACATGTCTATTCAAGTTTATCCACCTCATTGCCTATGCTGTAATCTTGGAACTGCATATAGATTCCAGCTTTAGCATTTTACCTGTGCTTAAAATGCACCTTTTTTAGTGAAGCTGCATTCTTGCTGGTAACCATAGCAATACTCTGCCAAATACACTGAATAGCTGGTTTAATAACTGTCAGGGGAAGGAAGGAATTAATAAGGAATTAAATTGTTATTTACAGTCTACCTGCTGTAATACACAAAGCTTCAAATGAAATTTCTTTAAAAAGCTTACTTTTGATGACACAAACATTGGTTTGCATTTCAGCAAAAAAGAGGACTTCTTTGGTGTGAAAATATTCAGTGTTTGAATGTTTTTGTAGTAAATAACTGATAAAACCCGTATCAATCTTCTAGCTACATTTGTACTTTACAGTACTGGAGATGCTTTCAACACTAGCCCCTCTGGAGCAAATTCTTGTACTCAGTTCATAGTTTTCCTCTTAGAGAAATAGATATAAAAGGATTTAGTGTCTACAACCAATACTATGTAAATATACTGTGTTTTAATCACAAGAATTTTCTTAGCACATGGAAGTCTGTTCCAGAGCACTTCATCAGACCCTGACCATGTTGGGAGTCTGACATAACAAATCAGTACCCAGATCTATAAAGAAATGTAAGTACTGTTTAACACTGCAGCTCCCGCAGAAGCATGACATTACTATTTCAAATAATAAAGGTTACAGTTTTAGTGAGCTAAGAAGTATTCATTAACACATGAAATATGAATTTCTAATTACAGCAGTTCCATTATTCACAAACAGAATACCCACCTGAGCATCGGCCTCTAATGTTGAACAAAAGAGGGCATGAGCATAGTAGTAGAATGGTTTTGTAGCATCTAGGCTCAGTTTTCTCTTACACAAGTGCTTTCTAGACAAAGTCTTGCAATTTGGGATGTAAAATTTTATGTCCCTTGAGACTATAGTTTGCCAGTTTAGAAGATCAGATGTCTCCTAGCTTTCTCTGGTTTTTACTATTACATGATTCAATAATTATTCCCTAAAAAAAACCATAAACAAACAAGGAACACCACAAAAGCCCCAACAAAATTCTACTTTTTCAGTAAAACAGATAACTGAAGATATATAATTTGCTGTTACAAGGAGATTTCTTTTGTTTCTGCCCTGGTTTATTTCCTTTAATCTGACCTAATAGTAACTCAAAGTGTATTTGCAATCTGATTGTGTACAAAGTGAACGCTCTCACACAAATACGAGTCCATCCAGAGATCAAAGCTTACACCAGTAAGCAGAAAGGACTTTGGCCTGATGAATTGCTGTATTTTCAAAGACAAAGGCAGACATCTCCCCCCACAATGTGCACAGCTCCAGCCCTGCCACACCTTCTCAACAGGTTGCCTTTCCTTGCTTAGCTTATGGAAGTTTTCCAAAAATATCTTTTTAATCAAGGACCTTTTCAGTCATGGACCTTCTCAATCAAGCTAGCAGCATCTACATCCAAAAATAGCTCAGCACACAATCTGGTAACAAAAGTTGACTGCCACGGTAACCAGGGATGTTATTTCTTTGAAGGCACTGTACAAAAAGATGTATCAGGAGAGATACAGAATGAAGCCTGCTATAAGCCAAAGAAGATATATTTGCTATTATATTAAGAGCATTACAAAACATTCCAGATGCTGCCCTTCATTTACACTAACTGATTTTCTGCTGCACACACTTCCCTGCTACATCATTTTAATATTGTACCACAGCTGTCTGCTCCCTTGGTGTGACCTGCCACTTTCTCCTCTTCCCCAGGTTAACTGAGAACACAAAGTAGAGTAAATAACATCCTGTACTCTGAGACCCATACAGTCTCTAGCAAAGAAAAGGGTTGCTTGTCTGAATTTCACTGTATAAATATCACTATTCCCCTCTAAAATGGGAGTTTTGGGCATAAAAAAAAAGTGGCGAAAAGGAAAAAGTTATCAGCCCATATCATCTGTGCAATGCCATGGAAGTTCTCTCTTTTCCTCTTCCGGTGGGTTCTTCTGTTTCTGGGATATGACATTGGCTTAAGTAGGAGAAAGGAGGGTGTGCTAGAGTATTCTTGGTAATACTTTGCATTCTTTCATGCAAAATCATCTCATTTACACCACACTACTGCAGGGTTGAGTTTTTGTCACATAGCTTGTGGGAATATTTCTCTTTGTAGATGGTTGATTTTATTGCATTTTATACATAAAAGAAGAAAGAGGTACATTAGAGCTAGCAGCTAGGATATTTTTTCATGCTGTTCTGCTACACAACTTTCTTTCAGGGCCAAAATCTGCACACTTATTACAACAAGTTTCGTGTGCTTCTACAACAATATATTATTTTCTGCATGCTTTATGGTAAATGTCTCATTAGATGACATCTCAGTGAAGGTAAATGTCCACAAATAGCTGAGACCACTAATTATTCCTTTATGATTTAACTCAAAATTCTTCAAAGGTGAAAATTTACTGTGCTAAACCAATGTCTCAGACATATTCCTCTGATTTGCAGCATTCCAAATACACTATCAATATCATATGACAGATCAGAAAGACAGTAATTGAAGAAACTGCAGTTTAAAAAAAGAAGTAGCCTCAAAATGTTCCAAACTAAAATGCTCCTAATTTTCAATGTTATTTATGCAAAGTTCTTCATATGTTTAGCAAATGTACTACATGCTGTAGGAAAATGCCAAAAGTAGTTTAAAAATAAGCTATTTTTTCCTACAATACTATACAAAAACATCATCAATCATCATAAATGCGGCCTTGTTTTCTTTAGAAAGGGTGTGTCCCCATTTTACTTTGATGCCTAGTACAATCTGCTATATATTAAACACTGTATAATACATGGAGTTAAGTAAAGTTTTGGGGTTCCCCCCCATAAAAAGAAATGATGGTATTTCAACATTACTTTTCAACCTGTATTGCAATAAAAATAAAGCAAAACTTTTTAATGCAATTAAAATTTCCTAAGATGAATCTGTTAAAAACCAGTTCTATTTTGTTAATGAAACAAAATTTGTCAGCATCCTTGACTGGAATGAATCTCTTCTAAACCAAATCAAAGTTCATTTTAAGTTAGTTTGCCATTAAATTGCATTTACATATGGCTCCATAGCGTAGTAATTAAAGTAGAACAGCACTAAAATACACACTGTCACAAGAAACATACACCAGTGAGGCACTGTTCTGTACAAGCTCTACACAAGTCCTCTTCTTGTATCCATTACCAGGCACTGTTAAAGTGATACAATGCTGGAATTAAATTTGGCTTTTAGTTAAGGACTTCTTATATTCTTAAATTTGCATTATCTTTAGATGCATTCATCCTTTTATTTGGACTAAGTTCCTAGACTGCTCTACATATTTTACAGGATGTTTTAGGCACATGGTGCCCTTTGCTGTTCTGTTAAAAATAAATCAGAGTGTATCTTAAAGGGAGCAGATTTTTGGCAAGTCAAAATTTCCTCAAAAGAATGTTCATTTTGCAGGAGCTATACTCCTCTGCTGAAAATTTTATTTTAATGTTCAACTACTAACCAGCTCTTAAAACAAGGCTTGTCTGTTCACCTCAAAATGTGTTTTTAGTGTAAATAAATGGCAGAAAGTATTAGAACAAAAGAATGATCCAAGTATCGTCAACTCAACAGAGAGATCTCCAAATATCTCCATGTACTGTGTTTATGTGGCGAGGGTTTGGCTGTGTGAGGCTACAGGAGTGGCTTCTGTGCTGCAGACCACGGTGAGGCAGCTATCCCCTATGCTGCAACCTATGGAGATCCACCCCCAGCCCATGGAAGACCCTTCACTGGAGCAGATGGATGCCCAAGGAAGGCTGTGACCCCATGGGAAGCTTGTACTGATGAAGGTTTGTTGGCAGGAGCTGTGACCCTACAGAAAAACCCACACGGGATAATTCTGTTCCTGAAGGACTGGACCCTATTGAAATGACCTATGCTGGAGCAGCAGAGAGTCTGTGATGAAACTGCACAATTCCCATTCCCCATCCTCCTGTGCTGCCAGGCTAGAGGAGACAGTGAAAATAAGGAGTGAAGTTAAGCGCAGGAAAAGGGAGGGGTGGGGGGAACATCTTTTATGATGTAGTTTTTCTCATTACCCTCCTCTGATTTGATTGGCAATAAATTAAATTCTTTTCCTCAAACTGAGTCTCTTTTGCCTGTGACAGTAATTGCTGAGAGATTTCTCCCTGCCCTTTTGTTGACCCACAAGCCTTTTGTCATCATTTTCTTCCACTGCACAACTGAGGAGGGGAGTAATTGAGTGACTTTGGTGGGCACCTGGCATCCAGCCCAGGTCTATCCACCATGTTCATAGAAACATTCTCCATAAAATACACAAAAGGAAGGTCATAGCCTTTGTTCTAGGCATCTAATTTAGGTAGGAATCACAGAAATACAAGCCTAAATATCTCATAGAGTTGAAAGAAGCTAAATTAAATGGTTATACTGCTGTAACATACACTAAGTGAATGATACCTTCTCTACATCATTTTCATGTCTAGGTTTAAATAACAAATGCATTCAGATGAAGACAAACCAGAGGCTGCTGCCTTTTTCTAACCATTCATGGAAGTTTTCCCTGCACACAGGTTCTAGCTAGGGGATTTGTTTTAAGGCTATAAACAGACCGTTTACCTGAAGACTGACACATGAAGTCACACTGGTTTCAGGGACTATTATTAATTCTGTTAGTTAGAAACAACTTCCCTGTACCAGAGCTATGATGATAACCATCTTTTTACCCATCTCTCAAAAAGGGCATCACTAAGATCAACGGAAAAATTAATTACGGGCCCTTGGGTGAAGGCAAGTATTAATTGTTATTGTAATAGAAGTCTAAAAATTCAGTTGTTAATCCTAAAGACTTGAAGTTAAGCACCGCATAGGTTTTCTGCCACACTTATGATTGCATCCTGTGAATTAACATTTTTAATTACCAGCTCAGCCATAACTATAAATACACTGTCTTTCAGATAGCTTGTTAGGAAACAATGGGAAAATAAACAAACATAGCTCAAACAGTTTCTTAGCCAGAAGAGCTCTTCAAATTGCCCTGTTCTAATCAATTCACAAGTACTGTTCATAGATCATGCATGGATCAGATATCTACAAAAGGCAACATAATGAAGCCAAGATGTTGTTTACACCAACACTAGAAACAAATGATAGCAAGAGTCACGAACCAGCAGAGGAGCTGGTTTACAGTTTCCTCTCCATACATTTTTCTAGTTACACAGTTCTTAAAGTGGTTTTTCTTGTGCAAAGTCTATCATCAATCAAATGAAAACACTTCAACATTTTCAAAAATTGAAACACAATAAATATTATTTATGAGTACAAGAGCATATCACAAACAATAAATGCAATGTCTAAAGGCTAAAACAGCATACAAATATAAATAATAAAATCTTTCTTGAATTAAAAAAATAAATCAGTCTGTCTGGTCAATAAAAGGATGCTCCTTCCCATTCCCACTGAATTTATCTATTTACAACATCCTCATGGTCCCAGTGCTTAAAACAAAAGATGGAGCCCCTTCAAAGAGCCTGGATGTGCCTCAACCTCATTATATCTGTGTACTGAAAGCAGTATTGTTATATTCTATATAGTCAGGGGTTGACCAGCTGGTAGGATATTTTGAACACAGCTCATAGAAAAACTAAGAACTTTAACAAACAAGAGGCAGAAGCAAGTCATAGCAGCAAAGAATTTGGTTTTCAACTGTTATTTTATTGTTTTATCCATTTCTCTTCCAAAAATACAGATAGTAATTTTTCATGAGTATCCTAAGTGCAGCACTCAACAAACAGCCCTGGAAAAAACTACAGCGAGATAAATTTTCATGCAAAAAACCCCAGATATTACATGTCATGGACACAGCATCATCTTGAATATGATTTTAATGTGTCAGAGTGTAATGTGACAAACTTCTACTAATTATTTTAAATCTCATAATACTGAAAATCTCTGTCCACATAAAATATTAAGGGCTATAATGAACATAATAAGTCTAAATTGCTAATACACTGATTTTCATTTCTCCTTTCTAAATGTTCTATCAGTGAGAAAAAATTATTTAAAAATAATTATCAGGCAGGCAAATCCTCAGAGTTCTCCAACATCATCATTTTTCCTCTGTTTAGGTCCTCTAATAATTATAAGAGCAGATAAAATAGAATATGCCATACCGTAAATTGGAAAATCTGCAGAACACATCAGTAACAGAATGCACATCCATAAGATCAGAAAAACAGACCAAACTGTAATATCATCTCATTTGGCTTTCTGGTTTGAGTATCAATTCCTTTACATACTTGTCCATTACACCCATTCACAAAATGCAGCCCAGCTACCTAGATGAAGTCCCTCACATAACCTTCAGAGAGGCACAGATAAATTAGGCCATATATCAGAGCATATGAAGACAGCTTTAGCACAATGAACACTGGAAAATGTCTCCTTTCTAACAAGGAGGAAAAGCTCAAAATCTCTGTACCCTAACAGTGAGCCACTCGTTTCACCTCTCTCTGAATACTGAACAGGTTTTAGAGCTCGAAGACTACAAAGCTTCTGTATGATAAATTGGATATTTTTATGTTCTGGGAGTTTTTTTGTTTAAAATGTTTTATTTTCCATAATAGTTTAAAAATCATTTGCCTCATCAGTGACTAAGTATAAGCGATATTGTCAGTATATGTGGAAGAATATAAATGGAAAAAGTGTATAAAGAAAAGAAGTCTACAGTATTAATATTAATAAGATAAAATTAGACACAGTCTGACCTTGTGAATTACCCAGGAGATCTGATTAAGTACAATCAGATTCCAAGTACTATAATGCTGGGAATAGTGCCTGACCTAAGAGCTTTTCTCATCATGAAATGTCAGCAATAATGACCTCAAGCAACTTCACCCTGAATTTGGTCTGCCTTTGATAAAATATCTTGATAGATCCACAAGGTAATAGTAACTTACAAGCTTAGAGAGTCTTCATCATTAAGCATGACATTTTTCCTATACAAAGTGCCAAACTGGAAAGAGAGGCCAAAAGGTCGCAATCGAAGGAAGAAGCCTTTCAAAAGGCTTTCTTTCAGCAAAGGGTTGCTGCATTGCCAGTGCTGCTAATGTGATCCACAGGGGCTCTCTTCAAGCCTGATGGGACAGTTTTAAAATGACCGGTTAAATGCCTGTGGAGATCCAGCTCCCTAATTATTGACTGACCTACGTATTTTTGACATCAATTATGCCCCTGAGAACCTGACTTGACAGGTAGTTCAAAGTCTACAGTTAAATAAATTCTGAAATAGCCAAGACAAGCAGCCTGACTTCCTTAGAAGATTAGTTTCTTCTGTTCATCAGAATGTTTTGGGAACTGTGTAAAAACAGACATTATTTTGAAAGAATAGATCCTTTTGAAAGAACGGCAAGATTTTATATGCCAAAGAGCTAATAAATACACACACGTACCACAGTCTAAAGATATCTTAAAATATATAAAATTATGTACGCCATGACCATCTGTTGATCAGCATACATTCACATGCAAGGGCTGGCCCTCAAGAAAAATGGCAATTTCATTTTAGTCAACCACTTACTGAAAAGCAACATGGCCAGTTGTAGATGCAATGTTCATGTTCTTTTCAGCTGATGCTGACAACTATTTTCATGTTAGAAAGCTGACTACAGAGGCTGCTTTGTAGCAACAGGAAGAGTAATTCAATCCGTGGGATTGAACCTGTCTTTGAAAAAATTCACACAGATTTGGTTTTGCCATAATTGGTTTTCTGCTCTCATCATCACTCCTTCATTGAACTTCCCTCCACAAGGAAGCGGTGTCATATCAGGAAGTAAAAGGCAAAAAAAGACACTTACAAAGCTAAACTTTGAGTCAGACAGGGAGGCAAATGTGCTTTGCAAGGCTGAGCAAAATGAGGACTTACCCTAGCACAGTACAGAGGAAGATTAGAACAGAAACAGAGAAGAAATGAAAGAGGATAATCTTGAAGGGTGTATTATTGCTCTTCAAGAGTAAGCCCTAAGAATTTCAGAAATGCAGGTATTTTTGTAAAAAAGTAATGTTTTATTATTTCTTACAATGATCAATGGATTTAGAGCTGAAAATAGTGGTTAAGTGGCATGCTGCTTGTCCTTCATTGTACTGGTATGTACTATGCTTTCCATTCATCTGCTTATTCCAGTGAATGCACAGGTTTCATATTAAACCTAAATCGTCCATCTACCTCTACAATTATTTTCTACCAGTAGCTAAGTTTCATCTGTATGAAATTACTCCAAATACAAAAAGCAGCATCAAGGAAAATATATATCTTGTATAATTACCATCTTTCTGAATCATAGATTCATACAGTACCTGTGGATGTATCCACTGTGAAAAAAGAAGAAAATTCTCCTGGGACTAGTTCATATGTGACAACACCGAATACTCCCAAATCTCTGTCTGTGGCAACAACATTGATGATTTCTGTTCCTGGCTGTGTGTGACTACTGATACTTGTCACATAAATGTCTTGTTCAAAAACAGGTTGATTGTCATTAACATCTTCTATCTCAATGCGAACAAAAGCTTGGGCACTCAGACCACCCTGTTGGATAAATAAAATAAAAAAAAAAACAACAAAAACAAAAAACAAGGTCAGTTTTTAAAATAGGATGGTACACAACTGGCTTCAGTCCATCATTAGGAAATGGAACATGCTGCAATAATATCAATCAATTAAAATGTCCATTAAAAGCAACTTACAGTATCTTCAGTACCCCAAAACACTGCACATAAGCAAGCAACGTGCTCAGCCCAACACCAAGGACTTACTGAGTACATAAAGAAATTGAGCTTCTCTACAACAGCAAGGCCTGAACACAAAGTTGGTTTTGTTAATGCTAATGAGCACCACACGTCAAAAACCTGGCTAGTCTAACCTCACACGCTTCTGCTGACATCACCAACACCCTACCTATTCCTTCACAGATGAAAGTCAGGGCTTTATGCCCCAAAAAGATGCCCCTCAGGTGACTGTGGTGCTCTAGTAAAGCTCTAGTAATCTGGGAATAATTTCTGTCTATGAGACTTTTGGATGTAAAAGCATGACCATCAAAATGGTGAATATGAGGCTTTTTCAACTAGGGACACAGACTAAAAGCAGTGCAGGACAGCCAAGAGCTGACCTGTCAACTGCTCTCTACAAGACCTATCCTCAATTTACTGACAGATGCCCTACAAAAGCCCACTAAAACACCACATGGGACCACATTTAGCCTTACACTGGAGTGAAACTGGGGGAGAAAGGAGCAGCTACAAGCTGGCTGATCAGACTGTGCTAGAGAAAAATACTGATTTGCTATGACAAAGCACTGAATTTTGTGACAATCTGCAAAAACAACAGTTCTGTGGGTGCTGAAGTGCCCACAAGCACTTGAGTGAAACTAATGGCAATCTACTGCTCAGAGGACTCCCTCCATGAGTTTGGAGGGGTTTGTGTTTCCAAGATTATTTTAAAGCCGTAGGAAGTACAAGCATTTTTAAAGGAAAGCAGGTCCACTGTGGCAGAGACAATAGTGAATGCTGGGGCACTGGCATGTTCAGAGGCATGAGGCAGCACAGGCATGTACAGTTTGCATATGCTTTATGCAGTATGTTAAAATACAGATGGAGGAAGAATCCTGAGCTCTTCAAAGTCACACTGAGTATGCTGCGCTTGTAGCAGTCACTTAGAGAAACTTCTGACAGAGATCAGATGGTCATGCATACACATGACAAACTATGCTGAGCTAGTGCAAGCTTCATTTTGCAGTCACAGTAGCCATGATACAAAGAAAACCAAACCAACCCAAAACCAACTATGTTGCATAATTCTGAAATCCAATTGTTCACGTCAACTGTTTTTAAATCTGACCTTCATTAAATTATCCAAGGATTCAGACTAGATATGACTTCTTTAGACTTACCCTGCCATATAACAATCTCTCACAAAACTATTTTTGAGTATTTGCTTAGTGTATCTACATGTTCAGACACATTTTTGGGAAAAAAAATACCATCAGCATTTGCTTCCACATTTTCATAGTGATTTTTGCTTTGTCCTGGTTTTGTGTTTTCTTCTGTGTCGTAATGTTACCTCTAATGGATGCAGTGACATTCCCATAAAGGCACAAGTAAGTGGAAAATTAAGATGCTCTTGTGCATCATGTGTCTGTGTTTCACCCACAAACAAGGAAATCTATCCCACATCCTCCTGGTGTACTTCTGAAGAAAATAAGGCATGGCATGTTTCCAGGGCTCATGCTGCACAGGCAGCCAGCACTTTTGCCTGAAGACCGGGATTCTAAAGGATGGTCATCAGCCTACAGATTGTTGGGACGGCCACAAAACCCCAGGCCAATATGGGTAAAAAGAGATGGCAGTGAGCCCAATGTCAACACCCCCACTTCAGGGCAAGCCCCTTCCCCAGTACCTTGATTTCCATGATGAGGAAATCCCTGCAGAGGACCTAAAAGGGAAGGCAGGGGAAGGGGAGGGAATGTGCTCTGCTCACTGTCAGAAGATGCTTTGTGTGTTCACAGCTTTCAGGTACTCTTAGAACAAATCAGAAGTATTTTTAAGGGAAGAAGATCAGGGAAGAAGTGAGATCAAGAATAAAAAGCATCTAAAAAAAAAAAGATGGTCAGAACAACAGAAAACCAAATTCAGAAGAGCTTGTGTTAAACTGCTTCTTTCAAGCTTCATCATTGATAAACAGACATGAAAAAACCCTAAACTCCACTCCTCAGCCAATTTATATTTGTGCTACAGAGTTATGTAAAGACTGAAAAGTCTTTTAAAAATTATTAACCCTAAGTATATATGGAAACCTACTCTCTAAGAAGATTGACCAAATTTCATGATGGAGACACAACCTTCTTTTCCTGTAAACTTCCACATGCCAAGTATGATAGTTACTTAATAACTTACTATTGATGTCCCAATTCTTGCTCTGACAACTGAAAAGAAGTATCATTCCAACTGAGAAGGAACTGAAACTCCTGCTGCTTTCTAATGATGTGGATATACTTAATCTACTCAGAAGCAAGCAAAACATAGATCTTCCAAAATATGAAGGCTGACTTATATAAAGTCTATTGCTGACAGAAAATTGCATTTGTCAAAACATGTTAACAAGCAACAGAAAGCCACAGCTGTTCATTTTAAAATCCCAAATGTTCAATCCCAAATTATCTCAAATGTTCAAGTATATTTAACCACTGATATATTCTCAGGTGCAACAAAAACTCTCAATTACAATGACTTCTGTTAAGGTCCTGAGGGTTGTGTCCCTTGTGGAAGAAAAAGGGGACATAAACTACCATCAAGTCAAAACAACAATTAATGTTTTCATTAGCTCAGAAGGATCAAATTCATGTTAATAGCTAAAGCTATTAGCAGACCTCTTTACCAAGTCATAAAAAAACATTACCCTGTTTTAGCAGGGGAAACTTTGTCTTAAGTAGAAATGATGCTGTTTTGTGCAGCTTCATGTTTTAATCTTGGTGCTGTAAAATGCTTAAAACTCCATCAAGATTTTTGTCACAGCCTCTAAAGTTTTTGTTAGTGAACCATGCTGTCAAATTTTTGCTCCAAACTGAACTGCTACATACAGAATCTGACATAAAGGCTTTGTTTTTGCAAACCTAAAGGGTATGTCATCTTGAAGTTGTAATGCCATCAAAGTGGAGAGATGTCTGCAATTATTTCAAAAGCCTTTAGTTCCTCAGAAGCTTTGCCTGAGTTTCAGCTGTTTATATCTAGGTTTCAATTGCTCCTGTGTAAAAAACAAAGAAAATTGGATATGCAGGGTGGATTACCAAAAAGCAAGAGAAAGTGTCTCTATGCAGAAAGGCAGTAAGAGGCACTAACTGCTGATAGTGTACTGAACCTTTTGCAGTGATGATGAAGCAGCTGAAAAACTGAAGATCTACCACTTCATATAGAAGAGACAAGGATATTTCTTTTCATCTTTGCTTAATCAGTGAGTTCTCCCACAAGCTCTCACAGGATGTTTATTTAAAACCAGTCTAACAGAAACTGTTTTCCACCAGCCTTGCCACGGGCTCTTGTGTGCAATTTAAGTTCATTCCTTATATTTGCTACACAGTGCATAAAGGACATGACTGACAAGCTCTAAAGCCATGTAATGGAGTAGCCAGGAACAGGTGGAGAAAACGGATAGTTTTGCTGTAAGATAAATTGCCCACCACCTGGAAAATACTTTATTTTCCTATTCACTTCTAATTAGCTGGGTTATTTTCTTTCCTTTTCATCTCTCTACCCTCCTTTGTCACAAGTGACCCTTCATTCTTCCTATCTTGTTTCTGTTCACATTTCTCCCCTGATCAGAGCCTCTACTTTGAGACCCATACCTAACATCTTGAATTCATCAAAAACAGCAGCTGAATGTCAGGAAATAAATATCCTACTACAATTCTGCTTTAAAGGGAGAGAGTTGGTCAACACAAATTCAGGTGCCCTGAAAATTTTGAAAAGCTGATATTGAATTTAGGTGCTTTAGCATTTAGGTGTCAGTTGGGCAAACTTCTACAAAATGCAATCAAGCCTTTCTTGTCACAAGCAAGGCAATAAAAAACTGAACCTTTCTCCCCATTGCTGAACACCTGAAAACACAAGGTCCCAAAATGAAGATAAATAATAGAGCAATTTAAAAATTAAATACCCAATAGTTTCAATGCATCGGCTCTTTTCCTTTAACTTGAGGTAATAGAGCAGAAATTTAACTAAAAATATTAAGGCATCGAGCTTTTATCATGCAAACATATTTTCTTTCAGATTTTCAAAATAAGTTTCTGTACTAGACTGAGTATCTTCAAACCTTTTCAGATTTTCACTGCTATTGTTCAACTCTCACATACCCTTTATTAATCACTAATTTTGATATTCCAGACATGTGTATGCGTTCTTTATATTTATACAGCTCCAAAACACATGAATGAGAGAAAAAATTAAATGATGAAGTATAGCAGAATGCATAATTTTCAGCTGTTATACATTTCAGTAAAGACTGCTTTACTTTTCAAAGTTTGGGTGTTTTTATTCAAGCATAAATTCTGAAGAGAGAAATCACACAACTGAAATTCAATAATGTTCAGATAGAACTACCTTTGCTATAGACATTACAGGCACTGTCCTGGAAAAACCCACTCTTATATTCTTACATTAAAATCAGAGTGGTTTGAGTAGGAAGAGACCTTGCAGAAGTAGTCCAGTCCAAGCACCCTGCAATGAGCAGGTTCAAGTTATTAGACATTCAAATCAGATGAGTATGGAAGCAAATATACAAATATATTTATGTAATTTTTTCCTCCTCTAAAAAATATAAGGCAGAAAAAGCACACTGCTAAAGGCAGTATTAATAAAAGAATATTTCTGTAGCTCCTGAAATGAACACTGCATTGTGACAGCTAAAGAAAAAATCAGATTGTTTAACTATTACAGAAATAAATGAATGCAACAGAAGATATACCCTCAATGGCTCCATTCTCAAAATAAAATAATTAATACAACCATCAACTGCAGCTATTTAAATTCATCTACTCATGAATATGGAAATCATACTTTACTAAGTTTCTTCAGTATACAATAACAAACTACAGGTATTTTAATGAAAAATACAGCATTTCTAGTACAACTGCATTTTTAAAAAGTTATATTAGATACACTTAGGACATTATCTTAAATGCAAGTTTAATATTCAAATTAAGAAAGAAAAACTGCATAGCCTGAAATAATTGAATTGCAGTGTTTTTCGAGACAAATTGTACTGCAAAATATGACCTGAATAACATTTCCAAAAGTGTCCTTATGTTAATTTTAACATTTGAAGGCAACCAGTAACCTTTTCTTCAGCTTCTTCACAATTCACTATTAAGCCGAAGAAAGTACAGACTGGGCCTCCAAATGCAAACCACCTCAGACTGAAAATTACAAAATTAGTATTTTTTAATAAAATATAATGACTAATTTTCTTCCATTTTTTTTCTGGAGCTTACTAGCAAAACTTTTTTGCTACATGGCATCAGGTAGACAAGGTGTCTATTCCCAGACATCTTAGTATGTTCCCTACCACAGCAAATATCTCCTCACCCTCCTTGCCAGGATCTGCAATGGATTATTTCAGGCACATACAACTACCCTTCTCTTGCTGTACTACAAATATCCACTTCCAAGCACCAGGTCTTGTAAAGTGGGAAAACTTTCAGACATGCGGTTGCAGGGAGGCTGCACCCAGCCACAGCAGCAGCAATGGCATCAGCTAGCTAGAAAGGACAATGAATTTACCCAGGAAAGTCACTGTCGTCCACAGCAGCCATGTAGTTCTAGCCCATGGTACTGTCTTATTGCTGCAGTGATCTTGAAAGCAGGGAGCAGAAGCAACTTGGAGTCCATTGGTTCCAATAGGAGAAGGAAAATTAGCAAGGACTAACATGTCCTAGAAGCATTTTTCCAAACCTTATTTAGGACTCATTGGGTATTTCACAGCCAATTTTATTAATTTGGGTAAAAATTCAAAGTTTATTAACATAATTCTTTGCTCTCTTTAAGGATAAGACATTTTATTCAAATTCATGCAATTTTTAGTCCCTACATTCTCATTTAAAAAGTATACCAGACATCCAAATTTGCAAATGCATTCACAAATCTGGGAGTGTAGAAACTTACCCCATCTGTAGCTTTTACTAAGAGATCATAAGTGGTTGGATCTCCTTCTCTGTCAATGTCTTGAGACACAAAGATCTGACCAGTGTGTGAGTCAATCTGGAAAGCTTTGGATTTTTCATAAAAATTAAATCCATCGTAAAGAGAATACTCAATTTCTCCAAACTGGTCAGCATCTGCATCTGTTGCTTTGACCTGCAGGGAGACAACAGAGATAAAAATGAAGCCAGTGAAACAATTACTCATAAAACAAAGTGTCTGTGATTTTTTAACTCATTTGTATTGTAAAAGCAATGTATTTACACAGAATAAATACAAATATGTTCTGCTGTTACCTAAGCTGGCTGCCTGCAGTTTGTAAAACATCTCAGTTACTGACAGTGTAATTATCAAACTTCTTCCTTTCTCATGGAAAAGCCATGCTCATTAAGCCATGTCAGTAGGCCACACCTTAAACTATTTTCCCTTTATGTTATTTTTATCAGTGGAGGCAGCTCATATGAAATATCAGAAAGCTCTCATGTTATATGTAGACCAAAAAAGTGCCACATCATTACATAATGTATTCTATAAAAGATGCCCCAGATCTTAATTTAGTTTTCACTTGAAGGAGAGCTTGGTGGCACTCAAGCTTTTTGATTTTAAATGTATTTGATAAACACAAAAGTTTTGTACTTTGCTCCTTTAATTTTATTCTCCTAAGATCTTTGATAACGAGTGTTTTGTGATGAGTTCGGCACAAACCGGCACATTCCATTTGGTAAAAAATAATTTATAAAAATATCTATGCATTAAGAAAGCCAATATTTTCAGTTCTCTAATTTGTCATTATTGGAGATACATAAAGAATTTCTCCTTTGCAATTGGTTTCCTTTTCTTTGAAAATGATAAATTCTGTGGACTTTCCATCAGCCTGTCTGTACAAGCACAATACCTGAAGATCTTAACAGGGCTCTGGAAACTTAAGTATCACAAAGCTCAAGAGTTAGAATTGGTGGGAGCTCACAGAGAAAACCTGTGCCAGTCACTGCCTGCACCTGACACAGGCTGATAAGGTGAGACCCACAGTCATCAACCACAGACAGGACAAAGGTGGAGGTCTGCACATGCATGCCTATACAGAAAACCATCTGGCACAGTTTTAGGCAGAGTTTCAAAAGAAACAGTCCAGGACGGGGAGTATTCCTAGAAGTACACTTGGATTAGGTCATCCTATTTTGGTGATAGTTTGTATCACCATAAATTAAATTAGTTGCATGGACACAAGTCGTGCCGGGTCATTTGGCCTTGGGATCCGGAACAGCCTGTGGCTGCTGCTCCTACCAGAAAAAGAGTGCCAATAAAGTCAGTGCCTGTATCACAAGCTTCCTTCTTTGCCCACACAGGAATTGTTTTGGCACTAAGACACTTAACTGGGACTGAATTAAAACCAAATGAACAAAACATGCCTTGGGAGGGCCGAAAAGCATGGAAGTGGGGAACGGGAAACCACATTAAAAAGGTGCCAATTCAAATTATAAAGTTAAAATTTACTCTAGACAAGTTACATCAATGAGAATTCTTAAATGACAACCCAAAAGATACATGTGTTATTTCAATTATTATTTTTTGCTTGTTGTGGTTTGGTTTTTGCTTGTTTTTCAGACTTTTTCTCTTCTTTATGGAAACTTGAGATTTTTGGTATTTCAGGAGTATCACTGTGACTGCACCACATACTCCACAGTATTTTTCCTCCCATAAGAGGGTTTTTGTCAATGCCAAAAGGCCATTATACCAGAGTTTATGCAAAAAAAAAAAAGAATCCTTTAGGAGAGAGTCCTGTGCTTGATGAGCCCTTCATGCCCCTTTCACACCCCTGCAGTTTCCATCCCACAGCTGCAGCATAGTGTGCAACCTGTGGCCACTCCTGACCTCAGTCCAACCACTTGTTCTGGGCAATTTAAAGGCAGAACTCATAATCATGCATAGCTAAATAAAGATCCAGTCCTAAAAATGCTTTACAGCTGTATGTAAATCAAGTCTACAACATGCATATTGCTCCAGCCTCATACTTTGTTATTTCTGTCATAAAAACAAGAACAGAACATATGTCTAGCATGTTCTCAGTAATCTACCACCCTAATGTTATGGAACAATAATTCACTTGGCCCTTATAAGAAAAGAATTTTAATTTATTTCTTTTGCCTGAAATCCAACAGGGGTGACAGTACTAAAAGGTTCTGTCTGACTGCCTACATGCAGCTACTTGTGTAAATGCTAACATTTTCTCTGCAATTGAGTATGAGTGATTAATTACAGGTGAAATTTGAAGGTATTATTAGAAGTTTAGCTCATTACTTTCGGTGACTTGTTTTCTTTGTTATGAATTATGCAGTCCTCAGACTTTGAACAGTACATGTAAAGGCATAATGAGTGATAAATTTAAATAAAAATGCTTCAGTTCAAGGCAATGCAAATTTAAAGATCTAATTGTGATCAACTTCAATTACCGTAATCATCTCTCAGGCAGCAGATCTAAGTGGCATCCAATTTTGCAGAAAAATATAAACTTTCTCTCTGTTCAAGTACCTCACATCTATTCAATTTCTACCCATTTAATAGTTCTTTTTTTAATCACTCACCATGGAACCTTTGATCCAAAGAGGGAAGATCTGGAATTAAAAGCAAATGAAAAATTTCCTGCAGCAAACAAATCTGAAATTGAATAGCACTGCACTTGAGGTCAGGGAAGCTATTAACCATGATCACAGAACCATTTAGGCTGAAAAAAGACCCTTAAGATTATCAACCAAATGCAAGCTGATATAGAAGGAGGAATTCAGTGAAAACATGCTAATGAATTCAAGTTTTTTTACACAATTAAGAAACCAAGTTATTGAAGATTTTAGGACTTAAAGCACACAGTATTCACTGTCCAAAACACTTTGGGTTGTGAGAGCATACTGTGAGTACCAATCCTAGAGAGTATTGCAGCAGTTAACTGCCCAAGAGTCATGACTTACAGCAGCCCAAACAGGAGGAAATGAAGGCAGAAGCAGGAATTTTCACAGTGGACTGATCAAGACTGTTGTATGTTGGCAATATCACAAAGGTGATAGAGTTGAACAGATTTATGTGCCTTGAAGGAGTGAAAGGCAAGAGAGTACCAAATATGTAACACCTCTGACAAGACTAATACAAGACTGGAATCTTGGAGAAAAAGAAAGGGGAGGAAAAGGAAGGGTTATGCTTCCAAGGTCTTTCTCCTTACACTAAATAGGTTTTTAATACAGTAAGTTGAACATCCAAGTTTTTCAGGAGTATAAAATTTGAGAATAAGTTCAGGACAAAGTATTTCCCCAAGAAACATTTTTTAAAACCAGTAAGAGCCAGTGCATGGATAGCTACCAACTGGATTTTTCCCATCAGTCATGCTTCCTGTAGCCTACAGCCTTTAGTCACCTTGTACAATGTCTAGACTAAAAATCTGTCAGAGAAAAAAGGAGTTTATTCTGTCCTGTTGACACAAGCAGTAAAGTGGTCAGACTTCAGATATCCTCTCTGGAGGAACAAATGGGGATCTAGAGAAATGTTGTGCAGAACAAGTAAAAAATCTGTCCCACCTGTGTGATGTTCAGACAGACTAATGCAGAAGGATAAGAAATGGTGTGAAGTGGTAGACACCAAGGGTGTAAGAAGATAAACAAATACAGTTCAACAGTGTTGGAAGTGAAAAAACAGCCTTCTATTTGCATATAGAAAGAGGGGATGATCTCAGAGAATCTGGTTTTAGGGGTAAGCACCCTAATTTCCTCACCCACTTCAACCCTGTAACACATGTCCAGGTTTAAATGGAAAAAAATTGCTGGCATCCTCTCTATGCTGAGAAAGGAGAGATTTCAGAGCTTACAGAAAGCAAACATTTGGCAGATCTTCAGCTGCTTCCATTCACTTCAGTGGAATGATGACAACTCACAGCAGCAGGCAATATTTCCCCGTATTTTACAGGCATTGAATAGAGTAACCAATAAACTAATAGAAAACAAGATTATAGAGAAATAGATCTGCTACTAAATTCCACACTGCTTTAAACACGAAGTCATTTCAAGATAAAACGCCTTTTTGTTGGTTTTTAAAAATTTCTACTCCTTTTTATCCTCAACAAATTAAAATACAGTCCTTGTGGTTATATTTAGCTTTCTTTATTTTACTTCCTAAAATTTATTTCCTAACAACTGAACATATCTTGAAAAGCAGAGCAAATATTTTACATTACGTGCGAAATGGGGGAAATGTCTTTTGCACACAAAACCACAAAAGAAAAGACAATCCTATTACTTTCAGATCAAAAAACTCAGAACCAATATAAAAATCATTTTCAGGATTTAGAGTATGCAGCCTTAAAGACGACCGATCGGCAATGCTGAATTTCACATATAAGTGAACAGGATTAATTCACATCTTTCAGGCAGACAGACTAAAAGTAGACCAGACCACTGGAAAGACCAGGCCATTCAGTCAAATAAGTCATCACCTTGGTCATCTGTGATAGCAATTAAATGAGACTAAGAAATATTAAAGCAATTTTTCACAGCATAAGAGTTTTTCCCGTATCACATATTCTGTCACGTTTACTTCACTTGTTTTCAGCTAACCAAGATTCAGATTTCATCGCTGTTAAAATCTGTTTGGTGGACTCAATGTCAGAGCACAAAACAAATTTTTTGCATTTATTTTGTGCACAAAATGTCTGTTTAATTGTTTTAGTCCTACTGATATCATGAAAAGCAAGTTAACTGCCAGAAGCCAATTTTAATGAAAATCATAATATAGGGTAAACAATATACTACTGAGGACAACCAGGGGATTAGGCCCAGCCAGCAGTTTTAGGAAAGACAGGTTCTGCTTGACTAACCTGATCTCTTTTTATGGCAGGCAACCAACCAAGTGAATGAGGGAAAAAGCTGTGGATACCTCAACTTCATTCAAGCCTTTGATAATGCCTCCCACAGCACTCTCCTGGCCAAGCTGGCAGCCATGGCTTGGATAGGTGCACTCTTCACAGGGTTAAAAACCTTCTGGATAGTCAGGCCCAGAGAGTGGTGGGCAATGTGCTGTAGCCACTTGGGCCACCCCTGTTCCATATACTTACCAATAATTGGTCAAGGGGACCGAGTGCATCCTCAATCAGTTTTCAGACAACACCAAGTCAGGTGGGAGTGGGGATCTAATGGAGGGCTGGAAGGCTCTGCAGAGTGATCCAGACAGGCTGGATTGATGGGCCAAGGTCAATTGTATGAGGTTCAATAAGGGAAAGTGGTGGGTCCTGCACTTGGGTCACAACAACGCTGTGGCAGGGTTAAAGACTGGAAAGCTAGCCAGGGGAAAAGGACCTGGGGATCTGGTCAACAACAGCCAAACATGAGCCAGCATGTGCCCAGGTGGCCCGGACGGTCAGTGGCATCCTGGGCTGTAGCAAGAACAGCATGGCCAGCAGGACCCAGACAGTGACTGTCCCCCATGGAATAGGTGAGGCCACACTTTGAATCCTGTATTCAGTTCTGGGCCTCTCACTACAGGAAGGACACTGAGGCGCTGGAGTGTCCAGAGAAGGGCAAGAGAGCTGGTGAACAGTCGAGAGAGCAAATTATATGAGTAGCAACTGAGGGACCCAGGGCTGTCTAGCCTGGAGAAAAGGAGGCTTGGGGTTGACATTATTACTCTCTGTAAGTACCTGAAATGAGGCTGTAGCCAGGTGGGGTTGGCCTCTTCTCCCACATAACAAGTGACCCAACAAGAGGCCATAGCCTCAAGCTGCGCCAGGGGAGGTTCACGCTGGAAATCAGGAAGAATTTCTTCACTGAGGGGTGGTTAAGCAATGAAACAGGCTGCCCAGGGAAGCAGAGGAGTCAGCATCCCTGGAAATGTTCAAGCAACGACTGGATGTGGCATTTAGTGCTATGGTTTAGTTGATATGGTAGTGTTCGGCCAAAAGCTGAACTTAATTTTGGAGGCCTTTTCCACCCTTAGTGATTCTACAACTGGGTACTCCACAATATTCAACATCAAACTGTAAGACAGGAAAAAAATAGACAAGATGATGAAAACTACAAAATTAGAAGAGGGAACTACCAGGGACCTGAAAAGAAAAGGTTCAGTGATAGAGTAAGGTTTCTGATCAATGGTGTAAGCATGGTTCTGTCATGCAGTCATCAACAGCACAAAATCCAGCATCCTTACATTTGACATACTGAAGGACAGCAGGCTTGTTCTGGGCAGTACAGCAATACCTGATGGCAGACCCTCACCAGATAAGTGTTTTAATTCCTCATGTGGGCAACTCAAGCACCACTGGGGAATGGTTAACTACTGTGGAAGCATCTGCTCTGCCAGACCTTCATGACAGGTCCACAATCACACAGAAAGAGAGGAACAGTCTGAGCTGAGACAGCACACATGCTGTCAGCAAAATGTGACTGTAGAAATACTGGCAGTGAAACTACTGGTAGAAGACATTTTTCAAGTCACTTGGGTGACTGTATCTGTATGATAGATTAGCATGCAAGCTGCCACAGTCACACATCATCAAATGTCTTCATGTCAGTGCTCTGACTTACAACCCTGGTTTGTGAGAAAATAGCATATCTAATACAAACCAATGATCTCTACCGCCAGCTGCCTGAGGCAGTGCAGACAATAATGCTAACACCAAACCTAAAGAGTGTAACCAATACATTACTTTGGAATTTTATCTACCTGTCTCAGCACCTATGCTTAACCATCCTCTCCCTAGTGCAGCAGGCTTAACACATGGAAATGGGAATAAAGCTGCAGATCCACTTGAAGTCCTAAAAGCTTGAGCCTTGACTTCAAGAACAGGAACTTTTTGTCTGAGGACTTTACAGCTTGTCAGAAAAAGCCCCTTCTTCATTCTCAAACTGGGCTGCATCTGGAAAGCCACACATCAAAATCACAACTGGAATTGAAGCTGATCATTTAACTGGCATTGACGCTTACTTTGTCAACCACCACAGATACCAGGTAAAACTAATTCCATTTCACATATGAATCTCTCATAGAAGGTCGCACTGGTTTTTACAACATTCTCTATCTTCTCCACAACAAACAAATGAAAAGTAACTTAATTTACATGATGAACGATTATGATATCTTAGGTTTTTGCCTTCTCTGCTCTTCTGTGTGTCTAACTGATATCTGTGAACAAAGCTGCCAATAAAAATATTGACAGATCTTTGATTTACTGCTTTTAGTTAGTCTACAGAAAGCAAGAAAAATGAAAATCACTGGAGGAGAAAACAGCCTAAGTACATTACAGCATCATGCTTTCATTCTGAATACCAGACACCACTCAGCAAGCCAAGTCCAGATCCTGGAAGAACTAGGCATTTCAGTCTGTATTGTAATCTGCAATTCCTGCTCTGATGCTAGCCAGAGCCTGAATTCACTCCAATTTTATGCAGCTATTCCTGACATACGTTAAGTTTTGCTGCCATGCCTCCTCCAAAACAGCACAAGCAGCTAGATCCCTTTGAGGTGAGCTAGGATCCAGAGGTGTGGGAGGCAGGTCCAGCCTGGAATGCCTGACCTTATCACTCTTATCACACTGGTAGGTGGTAGGATCTGGACCACTACAGAATACAATTGTCAATGTCTGAATTCACAGCAAGCAGCTGTACTGCTTAATGCCTACTTATCACATGACAGAGTAGGGGTTAAAAATGCCTTTTTGGGAGTATAAAGCTTGAGTTCCAGCACCAAAAATGTTTGCTAAAAGGACCATGTACTCTGTCAGTCTGTTTGGTCTGCACTGTCTTCCTTCTTATTGTGCAAATATAATCAAATAGAAAATAATTTTATCAACTATGTAAACTGAAAGAGCAGAAATTAAAAGAATATATTTCTGATTAAAGAAAAAGGAATTAACAGCAACCACTTGCATGACTAAAGCCTTATTTAATCATTAAAGTCAACCCCCCTACTTTGCAGTTGAAGCAGTTCCATCCATTTGTTAATGCTGTTCATGTACTCTGCTATAATTTTAGATTTTATAACATGCTAAAACCTTGCTATGCACAGTTAAGGGTTTAAGTACAAATCCATTTTTATTCATTAGTATGCTACAAAGCCTCAAGACTGAATACCCCTGCCAAGCAACAGCAGAGCACAAAAATTTCCCTATTCTGTGCTAATTGCATAAAGCAAGGAGTGATGGGCTTAATAATAGAGAATATTTATCTCACAAATAAATTTTTGTACTGAATATGTTATTTCAATGATCTTACACTGGAGAACATTTTAACTTTTAGTGACAGGGTTATTTTAGAATTGTATTTAGTAAGTTGTTTTAGAAAGCACAACTCAAGGTGCTAGCTATCTTGTTTAGGGCAACTTACTATGAAAAATATCAATAATGTACCTTTTATTAGTAGTACATGTATTACAGCATTAATAAAAAATTGTTAAAATTATTCCAATTTTTTTGCTTAGATCAATTAACATTATTACAATACTTAGAAAGCTATAATGTGATAAATTATTTAACTGAGTCTAAATAATCAAAGAATGTGTCCTGAATTCAGAGTATGTGTGTGATCTTAAAACAGAACACTAATGACAAAAAAAAAATCTTTTGATTATACTCATATCTGATAGACAAATTGCAAGAGGATGCTACAAAGGAGAGAAAGAGCTCTGCAAGTAGAAAAGCAAACTTGCCTTCCTTTTGGCATTGTTTTGTGCAAATGGACTTTGAGTCAGATCAAGAATAGGATCCAGTGAAAGCTCATCATAAAAACTTTGTTATTGGTGCAACATTATATTTCAGCCAAGTTCCTGATGCAGCTGACCTGAGGCAAATGGTAAGACGGTGGCAGGAAGAGTTCAGTCCAGGTAAAGCCTAAACGCTCTTTAAGCAGTTGCATGTTCTTAAGATAGGCTAAATCTGAACACTTATACTTGTGCAAGCATTCTCCAAGCTCCAAAACCAATCTGAGCTGCTAATTCCTGCCCACAAACCACAATGCTCCAAACAATATTCCTGACTGACTGTACAACTATTTATGGAGCTTTGTTGTGAACAAGATCACTTAGAGTAGTGGTTTATTTAAACAAAAAAGACTGAATGAAACTCAAAAAGCTTTATTTGTATATAGTCAGATTACTGAATTTTTTTTTTTCCTAGTTCATTTCCAAGTCACATTACCAAGTATCAGTGAGCAGTCAAGACTGAAAGCTCAGATTTACTTTGCTGTCAGACTGGAATGATTTGCTATTGCACCTTTACCATAAGCAAAGACTATGTGTGCACTACCTAAACTGCCACCTACAAATACACTTGAAAATTGCTGCAGTCCTTGGGTAGATATGGTGGTCTAACACCAGGCAAAGAGTAGTATGGCAGGCCAGCTGGAGGCCTGCTGTCACTGCAGAAGAAACTTTTGACACAGTATTACTTGTCCAAAAAGCCCTAGCAGAAGGTTAGCTCAGAAAAACCTCAAGTCCAGAGAAGGTGTCAGAGAGGCTCAACCCAGAGCCCAGTGCTCCCAACATCTGTGTTACAGCTGTGGGTATTCCATGCAATGTACATAGGTGTTTGCCAGAGCAGCAATAGACCGGTCACCACCTTGCCATAAATCAGGAAGGAGTTCTCATTTTTAAAAAAAATGTTTTAAATCTCAGAACAAGCAAGGTGATCAAAGTTAGATTCCTTTGAATTCCTCATGGCATCAGCTGTTTCAGTTTATTTCTTAAAATAGTGGTAGGCTTCCTACTGCCCATACTTTTTTTCACAGATATTTACCTTTCAGACTGCTCCAAGTCAATGAGTAAAATTGCAATGGGTTTGTTTAATTTACCTAGTCATCCACACACCCTTGAAAAACAGGTATTTCTATTTCATCCATTAAAAGTCAGGTTTTTAATGACTGTAGCAAAGGTACTAATGTTAGATAAACAGCAGTATCACTGTCATCATCTTTTGTATAATTTCATTTTGATCAGTGTGATGAGGTTCAAGAATACCACTTCAAGGCATGCTTTGCAGAACACATAAGTAAAGGAAGGCAAGGGCTTCTATCACTTTGCACGTCTAATGCTCTGAATCTGAATTCTCATTTAAAAGTACTGCCAAAGATCAACAAATATGAACTGCCTTCCAGAATCTCTTCAAAAGCTGGCCTCTTCTGTCTTGACTCCTTCTGAGTATCTGTTAATGTACTTATGTCCAAAATCACAGTACTAACAGCATGTTCTAGTTTGGCTCTCAGAAATATGGCCTGCACTCCTTACAGTTATTGCCTGCAAAATGTTGTGTTCCTACGTGTTAAAAGGAGAATAAACTCTCTCCTAAGGAAAGCACACATTTTGTGTAACTGGAATCTTATAAATCATGTCCAATTTATATTTGGAAGTAAGCAGATGAGGGTTTAGTTCATTTCTGCTTTCATGGAAAATTTAAAACAGGACCAAACTCACAGCTTGAATATTGTATTCATAGCACTTAAGAAAAAATATTTTCATATTTTGTTCATTTTAGACTAAAAATAAGCAAGGGATCTTATATATTGCCTAATAGTTGGTGCAAAAATGAACCCTGACACAAAGTATTGAAACATTTCCCTTCTCCTTCCTTCTAAATCAACTTTTCATATATACATCAATGCTGTTTTCTCTCTCTCCAACATTTCTAGCTATTTTTGCTCTGCACAAGCCTCACATTCACAAAATGTAGGGGATAGCAGAGGACAATATACAACAATAAGCAATCCTCAGAAAGTACAAAAGTCACAGCACATGCAAATCTTTAACCTCAATTTCATAACATGAGGCAAAATCTGGGATATCTAATAAAAAAAGAATCCTTCAGTAATTTATTTGGTTTGAAATATGAAACCCACTGAGTGCACAATAAATGCAACTAAACCAGCAAGTTCTTCAGTTTAAGTTTGCTGTATATTTTACAAACACGATTCAGATGGCCCAGCTTTGAATATGTGGAGGTGGCAGAGTCACTTCTAAAGAGTTACAGGGTATTACCTATGATCCATGATGTTTACACAATGATATGCAGAGGCATACCAAACTCACCACCACTCGAAATTTACACAAGACAGAGCTTTTAAACACTCTCAATAAGCAAAACTGAGCTTACCATAAAATAGTTCCCAATCCCAAACTAAAAGTCCTGATTAGCATTACAAGAACTGCACTTATTCTAATAACAACATTTCTGTTTGGTGAAGGGCTAGTAAAATTTACCTGAAACATGTTATCATGCCAACTTAGTCATACACATCAATAATAAAAGTAATTGCATGTACACTCTCTTTTACAAGCTACAGATCTTCAAATGAATGTAGTAACACTATGCCATTTGGAATTATGGGGCCAGAAACACTCCATGCCCTTTTCAGAGCAGGCTACATGTCTGAATGAAATCACGAGATTCACCTCTCCTTCTACAATCAGTCCCTGTTCATACAGCCTCCACACACAACCCAACTACATGGTAGCCACAAGACCAGTGTGTTATATGTGCACAAGTCAGGATACACATCCAGACTGTGCACTGAGTAACAAAGTTGTCACTGTGAGGGATGCATCTCCACCAGATGGGATCCCAGGAGCAGACTGTCCTGCTGAGCCGCATGCACCACACAGAAATGCAAAGTTATGAAAGCTTCCAGGCCATGTAACAGTCTTGAGCCAACTAATAGGGCCAAAGAAAAAGGGTCATGAACCTGCAGAACAAGTGGACACCGTCCCCTCCCCCTATTACAACAGATGCATTACAAACTCCAATTTCTACATTCATCCTTTGTTCATGAGTTCAGAGCATTTAAACTGCATGATCCAGCATCTAACAAAGCTTAAGACCTTTACAAAATACACTCCATAACTAGAGGAACATCGTATGAGGGAATAGTTCAAGCACATACAGAAGCACAAAAAGCAATTAAGTTTCATAGCGTAACATTTAAGAAAATCACACTCTGTAATAGCAATTTTTAATTTGTAAAAACAACAGATGGATTAAATTCTGGGAAGGAAATGAGAGGAGCTGATGGTATAAATCGACCACACCAGTGATACAGACACAAGCATCCCTTTCATTCGACAAGGAATTCTCCTCAAAACAGGACATTGAAGTCCTATACTGTTCCTGTACTTCTTGCACAGTAGAAGTCAGCTGTTTTGAAGTGGGGGATGATGAAAATCAGATGGCTAGGTCTATTTTCTCAGCTCCAGAATTTTCCAAAGTCTTTTGTTTTCTCTTAGGAAAGGAAATACTGTTCTGGGAACTCATTCTGAACATTTTGAATTTAGCCCCTTCAGTGATCAAAACACTTAACTAGAATGAATTTCAGCTTCAGCAATCAGAAGAATGAGATGGTGCTGGCAAGCAGAGGAATGCCTCAGTACTTGCTCTTCAGAAACAAAAATTAGAAACATAGCAACTCCAAAAAGAAGTGCTATGTCCAACATGGTATATGCAGAATTTATACACCCATAATTTTCAGGAGGATTGAGGCTTCCCTGAATATTCAGACAGTATGTCTCTATTATTAAATCACTTTATCACATGTTCTGCTTTTAGGTAATTCATTCCCTATTTCCTCATTACTTTTTTCTCAAACAAATGGATGAGACTATTTGAAACATGGTATTTAAACTATAAACAGACCAGATATTCTGATTAAACCGGAAGGATCCCTGCAGTTTTGTCACATCTATGTGTTAAATTTGTAGCCCTTTAATTTCCATTGCTGTGTAATATTGCTTCATTTTCTGGAGAAGCTAAAAAGACACATTAGAATAGCAAACTACTGAATAATGAGCTTCTGCTCTCAATTGCTTCAATCTTTTATGCATATTATTGCTACCTGTCCATGGTGTTAGTTATTCTCAGCTGCCTTTACTTAAAGGAACTTCTCACCATATGGCCAAAGAAGTGGCTTGTTTTTCCCAACCACTGGCATGTCATTTCATCCCTAGCCTTGGTCCTGTCCTTTCCCATATCTCCTCAGAGAACGGCAGCTCTCCCTCACCAGCAGCTATATAGCAAACACATAGCAACAGTCTTTTGATTTAACTTCTTAAACAGTTTCATGCTGAGACCTGGCTCCTGCTAAACAACAGAAATGGGAATCACAGCAACAATAGTTTCATAAAAGAGCTATTGTATTACATCCACACAGGGACCCTAGAGAGGACACAAAAGAGAGATGGGGATATCTGGGCTACAGTGTGTGCTCTTTCCACTTTGCACCACTGGTTTCCACTTTGCTTGCAAATACACCAGCATATTTTATTCTCAAGATCTCATTCCACTACACAGAATCAGAGCTGTTTCCTAGTTTGACTCGCCACATTACAACCTCACTTTTTCCTCCCTTCCCAAATGAAGCTGTAGCTTATGAAGGAACATTATAAAACTTCAGACTGGAGCAGAACAACTGAACCTTTAGTGCAAGACCTGGTTACTGGACAATGGCCAGTGCCAGTGTCTGAAGATCTGAAGAGCAAGATGCAAGAACCGCACAGTTGACAAAACTACTCTCCTCCCCTCTCCTTTCTCATCCTCTACCACAAAGTGCTCAACATAAGTATAATAGTTAACCAGGCTAATAACCAAAGGTCAGGGTTTTATTATTTCTTTAAACTCTTCTAAATGAGCTGCCTTTTATGATGTTAAATCCATAGATGTTCAACTTTGCTCCAAAGAAAACCCTTTGCCAAGAAAATTCATGCCTACAAATCATCTTCCCAGGAAGAAAGTTCCCATAATTTTTTAATTTATGCCTTTTCAATGTAATAAAACATTTTATATTGTTAGACAATGAGTGAAAAGCTCCCAATATCTACACTGAAACATTCAATTATTTCATAATTTCTTTACTTAGTGTCCCTTTGCTCATTTTCTGACCAAGATAAACAGCAGTGTCTTTTTCCCATTTCTGAAATAGGAAACACTTTA